>CAVNYN010202498.1:0-23204 GCA_963692815.1 Nyctanthes arbor-tristis
ACAGCAGGAAGAGAACATGTAAGTCTTCTCCAGAAAGATTCAGACATCTAAAATTAGTATTCGGATCAGCAAATTAATTCCTTAACTTTCTATATTGCGTCCAACAGTCCAAGCATAATTGGCGATTTTTGGATTCACATTCCTAATGAGTTCATCAACTGCAGATATTGTGCTCAAGTGAACATGGCAGGTGGAACCAAAATATACAAGAATCTAGACACCTTTAGTCGGGAAAAAAATGATACTATATTTTTCAATTTCTGAGTTTACTGGTTCTCCCCATCCTCATGTTACTTTCTATTCAACTCTGCCTTGATAATTCTATGTTGAAGTTTCCGAGAATGTGTTGACTATTAGCGTACAATTTTAGAGTGTCTCCAGCAGCCTCTTTATTTTTAAAGAGCATCTTTCACATTATAGAGAGCATATTTTAATTAAATAAAAATTTAATCCACTCCAACAAACTCTTTATTTGTACTCTTTATTTTGTTTGTATCAAGGAACAATCATTATGATAGTTTATTTTTAATCAATACTTATTGTGTTAATTGTCTTTGACCAATAAGTTTAATTGTGGTTTGGTTGAATCAAGATAGGAGCACTGAAAGCTGTGAACATGAAATTATCGAGTGAGTATGGCTATCTAAATTTGGAGAATCAAACTCACTCTATTTCAAAATGTTAAAATAAAGAATCCATTGGAGCTCAATTTTAATGGCTGATCTTTTAATAAAGAGCATTACATTTAAAGAGTCTATTGGAGATGCTCTTAGTAGTGAGACAAACGTTTCAGCATTAAAAACATACAGGCCAATAATCTAAAAATGGCTTGAACCATTCCTACAGTTACAATTCTGGGCGCTGGAAATTTTACACGTACTCATCCATCACAAACATTTAGAGCTTGTTCTTGGGAGATTTATGTAGAAGAAAGTTAGATTTACGGGAGAACATGTGGTGAAAATGTAAAGAAAGATTATTGGGAAGACTGAAATTGTGTTTTTTGTGGAGACTCTGGTTGGTGTTGATTTGATAAATTTATTGTTTTTCATAAAGCTCCCAAGAACAAGCTCTTAATAAAGTTTCTGAGAACTTCAATATTAATTTTTCAGTCCCTCTTCAATCACTCAATTAGGTAACCGAAGGCAAGCAAAGCAACTGAACAGCAGTGACCATGTAAAACAGAGCAAATGGAGATAAAATCAATCACATGCATGATGTATCCTTCACTTGCTCAAGATATCATTAAACACTAGTTATCATCAACAATTTCTTTCAACGACTAGGTGGTGCAGATTAAAGTAAAGCTATAGAGAGCTCAACTGTGGAAATTATGACTGACAACGAAAAAATTAATGATATTTGATGCTGTACTTAGCATTCAGAAAAATTAGTTAAGTGAATACACTAACAAATAGAATGAGTTCACATATTTTATCAAAGCAACTAGTACTCAAAGTGAATGGAATTAGTTATAGTTTTTAGTTTAATCCCTAAAAGAGAGGCAAAAAATAGATTATAGAAAAATTCAACAAAATGAATTGAGAAGAAAAAAAGTTAGAGCCTTTCTAATGATCAAAGGAAAAAGACATTGCCATAGATCGTGTACAAAAGCAAGATTTTAAAGCATCATGAGCATATAACAGGAATGCTCATGTGAATATCACTGCTACAAACTTACAGCTGGGTCACAATTTACATGGGATTTCAAGATGGAGCTTTTTCAGACACCTCAAAATAAAAACAATCAGCTGTCTCCACCAAGCAGTATATCGATGAAAATGTAGAAGATACAAGCAGTAAAAATGAAGGCATGTCATATGCATCAAACAGTCCTTTAAATTGTCTGCAAAATTCCACTTTTTCCCCCCTGAAGGGGCTGCAAAATTCTTTTGAGACAATGCATAATAGAACAGAGCAGGGATTGCACACAATTCTAGATGGACAAAAGTAGTAAGTCAAAGATGGTTATAAAAGAAATATATCCTAAAGACTTAAGGAATAAAGGATAAAAACATGATGCATTAAGCTAAGATGGGTGAAAACTATACCTGCTTGTACCTGGCCTTGTTCAGCTGAGCCTGCCATTAAAAGTATTCTTCAGAAACTTCCAAAAACTAGACAGCAAGCAAAACATATATTCCACTTAAAATATAACAAATACGGATTCAGTTACTCAAATAGTAAGAGAGCCACTGGATCGTTGCCAAGGAACTACAAGAAAGATGATGTAAGATTCCTATACCATGTACAATATCTGGAAACAGCATCTTCAGCCAAGCATGCTCAACGAGGAGATAATAGTGAGATAGCAAAGAGTAGAAACACCATAAAAAGAAAGGAAAAATTGCAAGACTTCTCCTTCCTTCTTTACTTTAAATACAAAACATCCAATAATCAAACAAAAAGTTATCACCCCTCAATAGCCTTAGGGAAAAAGGACCAATTGACCATTGCTTTGTGTTAAGGTGCAAAACTGTAGATTTGCTTGTTTGAGTTTTAAATTAGATTATTAGAATCTAAAGAATGTTGTTTTATTTATGAGAATAAAATGCAACAAGATACTGAATAGAATTTTCCCAAAACAAGTTCTTCAAGATTCAGTATTTAGCAACTATTGTGAAAAACAAAACTGAATGTTATGATATGCTGTGTTTTCTCTCAAATAGTTGACAGTCCCACCACCGAGTGGGAAGAATCAATTGTTAACATTTCTTTTTCCCCACTCAAAATGTTGTCCTAGCTACAAAAATGTGGAAACGTTCTTTAAAATAATCTGAATGATTCTGCCCCCACAAAAAAGTTGAAGGAAAAAAGCTTCACCTCTTCCCTCAACAGCCTCGCATTTTCCTCCTCTAGGTGTGTCACCAATGACTCCAACTCCACGGTATAAGCCTGTACATGAAATTACAACTCCAATGTTCAAAACAACAAAGAGAAATATAAACATAAGAAAGAAAAAGGAAACTACCTGCTTCCGCTCCCTGGACCTGGCAGCAGATTCTCTGTTTTTAATCATTCTCCTCTGCTTCTGCTGAGTGGCCTTATCGAGCACCACCTCTCCTACAGCCGCCCTACGTTTTCCCCTGCCACCGCCACCAGCACCAGTCCGTCCCACCGCCACCATTCCATTAGCATACTCCATCCCAAACCCCCCAACCGTCGATCCATTTTGCATGCACACCGCCGGAGCAAATTGATCTGTAGCCTCCACACCGACCAAGGAATTGACAGTCGTGTCCACACCAAACGCCGCCGTGGCAGGCGAAGGAAGAACAGGAGGAGGATGAGCCATGGTCACCCCTGAAACCCTTACATCTTCCTCAGTAACCGCCCCCGCCTTGGTGAGAAAATCCTCCAAAGTCATGGCAGGCTCCCCATTCACACTTCCTCCAGCAGTTCCAGCCCCAATCACAATCTCCCTCCAGACCTCATCCACCGTCTTATTCTCAGTCCCCATTCCTCCTCCCCCAACACCTTCGTCCTCCACGGCGCCTCCGCCAGCGGCATAGGAGTCAGAATCAGAATACATATTCTTCAAAATATCCTCCATGCTCATAGACCCAAAATTGCGAACCTGATCGGTAGTCGAAAGTAGAGAAGAAGAAGGCGATGTTTGACGTGGCAGATCCGGATTGGGTGGTGATGTTGACGCCATCACCTTCGACGACGCCATTTGTACAGCAAAAAAGAAAAGTTTACACCTTAGGACCGATTTTGTCGGAATTCAATCAGATTTTTCTATGCGACTTAATCGAAAACCGAAAATGATCGTTGAGCAATTCAGAACTTTAGCGATTAAAAAAACACGATGAATTTTTAGAGAGAGTCTTCCGGACAGTTCGAATTTCTGTGCGTACACAGATATATAGAAAGAGAGAGAGGAGTGAAAACTGAAAAGCGTGTTTCAGGTGGGGATTGGGGGAAAATGTAGAAATTGAGATGGCGGTTTTTAGAAAAATTCTAAAGAGAACTAACTTATCTCTTATAAAGTAAAAAAATATCACATGGTCTTTTATTATTGGGTAATCAGAAAGCCCGCCTCTTAATCCACTAATAATAAGGGATTATGTGGTGCTTTGTTACTCTATAAGGGAGAATTTAACTCCTTTTACAAGAACCGCAGTTTTTACATTTTAGGGAGTAGAAGAAGATAAGGTCAAAAGGGGAGTTTGGACTTGGAGAACGTTTTCGTGAAACAGGCGCGGGCAAAAGTGGAGGGCGTGTTCGTCATTTCCCTACTTGTTTCTCACTTTCAGAGTCATCAGACCAAAGAAATACCGTACTAGTCAAAAAATAATTGAGAAGAAAATTTTTTTTTACCGTCACATATCCCTTGGTTCTATGTGTAGGCATATTATTGTGTTAGTCAGCTAGAAGGAGAAGCAAAACTGAGTTGTTTGAAAAACAAAAACCGTCAGAACCAATCGGCATTTTGGCTAGTGAACTTGGAAGTTAACCATGCAACCTGGTCAGCTCGTGCTCAGTAGGCGAGCTGCTCGTTGTACTGGCTGCCTAGTGGTTCACGAGTTCACTGTACTGGCTGCCTAGCAAGGCTTGCTGGCATTGGGCTCGGCTTGCTGTCTGGTGAGCATGAAGAAAGCACACACATGGCCTGACGAGCTGACCTTGACTCGCCAAGCCAAATTATAGGCAGGCTTCATCTCTTCTTAAATTCATAATTAAAAATAATAATAATAATAAAAGACAGATAGAGCTACATGTACTATCTACACATCTAGTAAGACCTACATGTCCTACAAAAATCTCTTACATTCAACCTCACAAATTCACTAAAATATGTTTGCTAATGGGCACTAGTGAACTATGCAGATTAGTGAATGCAGTCGAAACTAAATTAAATCAATTAAACCGTATCTCCTAAGTTGGACTTGGACTCAAGTCTGAAAATTTTGTTTTAGTTCTTGAGGAAGGGGAAAAAAAGAGTTGAAAACTTAAAAATTGAGAATCGGCTCATTTCCTTTTCGTCTCCTATTCTGCGACTAGAATGAAATCATTAGCATCGAATTGAATCTAGTTTTCCATTTTTTTCTTCAAGGCTTTATTGTTTATTCCAAGGAATAAATAATGGCAACTTTTCTTTTCCATTTTTTATGGCACAACAAAAAGTTCACGGAAAAGTATAGAGCGCGGATGTCACGAGGGGAAAAGTCCGTTACTCTAAGAGTACTGTATTCGATACTCTTGACTTGAGACCCAAAAAATTTGGCATTCCCATTTGGATTCATGTAACTCATTTTCCGTGTTAGGACGTTAAGTTTCAATCAACAACTTTTTTTGGAAAAAAAAAATTGAAGTAGTAAATGGTAATTTGTATTTTCTAAATACTTGTTTCAAAATTAATTTTATCATATATAGAGGCACGATAACAACCACTCATTCATGAAAGATGTGTAAAAAGTAACGCGGTATTAACATGTTGTAATGATGGCATAACATAACATTTTTGACAGTTACAAATCTCCAATGCAAGAATATTAATAGTCTACATGCGGCAAAAAATATTGACATTATATTCAATAAACTATCAGTGCAACGTCTATATTGTATATTTAGTAAATTATTATTAGGCATTTTAAAAAGAGAAATTCAGAGAAGTATAATGATTAGATAAATTAATACTTGATATTTTGATAAACAATACAATGAGTACTTTTTTACTAATTGTCACATTTCTCTATGACTACCACTATGTATTAGAGATGCCTGTAACACTACTTGAACAGATGAAAATTTACACACTCATAATCAAGTTTTTCTACTTCACTAGTAGAAATCATAGATAACATGAAGAAGACGCTGAGGGATTTACTTGTCAAACAAAAAGCAACTTCATGTTGAGTGATGCAATTATTTAAACGTGCCCCGCGAGTATTTTTAGTATGCCTGCATGTTCAAGTGGACAACAAAATGACTTAAAAGGTAGACGTAATAAAATTTTTGACATGCTCTATGATGCATAAAAAGAAATTGTCTGTCGAACATGGTAATTCATAGTTCCGTTCTAGTGTTATACATATAGTACCATATGGTACCATATAATCATGTGATGTACTCTGTATCGAAAATCACAACTATATAGCGTGACCCGATACACGCCACATAGCCATATTATAGTGACATGTTTATAACACTAGATAATTTTTATGATATTCTCCTTGTCAACTTTGAGAGCATAAAATCTATATAGCCTTTATACATGTGTTTTATTAGATGAGTGCATCATCAATTATCTCCATCTTGTAACGGAAAACTTCTGGCACTCATTATTTCTGTCACTTAAATAGACCAATTAAAAATAATTACCTATTCTATTTATAGATTTCAATTGTTAGACCTGTAAAAATTGACCAATTAAAAATAATTACCCATTCTATTTATAGATTACAATTGCGTCCACTTCAATAGCGCTATAAAAGTGTTATACGTTAATGCTAGACGATGAAATTGCGCCTGCGGCTATGCCTCTGCACGCCAAACGGTAAAAGTCAGTAGCCGTTGACTTTATTAAATTTTGAAGAAGCCCGTGCCGGCCGGCGGACAGCAGCCGGTTCGGTCCAGAAAGAACTGTTGAAGACAATGTTACTATTGGCAGGAACGTCTATTGCTATTTCAAAAGATTCTTCTTGTCCTTTATGCCACCAGTACTCGAAATGTCCGGAAATAATAATATCAAGAGTGGAACTAGTCAGGCGCCGGTACAGGCACGCACACCCCGTTTCCGCTTCACGTGATCAATTTATTTGATTGATGAGAAGAAAAGAAATTTTATTTAAAAAAAAAAAAAAAAACTAATAAGCTAACATTTTGCTTAGATAGGGCAGCGTGCCATGCCACTGTCTAGCGGCTAGACATATGGTATTTGATCAGACTCGTAAGACCGGGTCAATGGGACAACCACATCATGCTCTCAGTGGTATGATAATTTCTAAAAATTCGACTTGTCAAAGCATTTTAGTGTTGGGAAAAAAAGTCTATCTCCTAATAACATAAAAGAACAGAAGAGATCATAGGAAAGAATAAAGCAAATGAACCCATTTTATGGTGGAAACAGTAAAATGGAATCATAACTAAATTTAACTTTGCCAATCCACCTCCAGATTTCCCATAGGCATTATTTTAGAATGAAATTTCTTTTTTCCCCCTTAACATTTTTCCTCAGGGGTTTTTTCAAACGCTAAGAATGTTCTTATAAAATTTATTCGCCTTTTACCTTAGGCAAGTCAAATTGAAAATATATACTTATTAGGTACGTATATGTACCTAATGATCACGTCCTCTCGAGGAAACCATTCCTCAACTTTGTAAATGTTAAGCCCGGTCCCAAATACACAGCATGGTCCTTTTCTCTATGTTGGTGCAATTGTTGCATCATCATTAAAGAAAAAATTGTTTGGCCTTATCAATTGATCAATGTCAATTTTGATGCTTTATCTTGTAGAAAAGTAATAATATTGGTGAAATAAATATTTTCATAAAATATATTCCTTAGATCCATGTGCCTAAGGACCTACTACTTTATATTGTTACAATCAAGATGCTTTACATAATCAATAATAAAAACATGGTTCATTTTGAAGTTCACCAAGAAAAATTCCCTTTGGTTTGTTATTTCGAACTATCTTTTTAACATAAATAAGATGCTGCAGCGCAAAAAGCAAGAGATCTTGATGTGTTTCTATACACCATCTAGTCATTTTGAAATCTGCTAAGAGGTTTTCAAGTCTCAACTTTCAACCTATATAAAATATATTGCAAAGTATTTTTAAATTTATCATTTAGAAGTTTTTCAATTTATAAAAGGTATGTTGAGCCAAACAAAAATTTAAACCCACAGAGGAAATTCCTAGCTCCACGCCTGAAGTCCATGGCACAACCACTCATGTTCGACCATGCTCTTCAAACACCAACCCTAAAGTCTTCATTGTTTTCCAATATCCTAAGCACCAAAAAGTTTCTAGTACCACTAACAAATAGAAACAAAACAATTGGCCATAGAATTCCCAATTTATCAATTAACTGAGCTCCCTGTATTTACATGTCAGTGTCACACACGGTAAATGATGCAGAACTAAATGTGCAGTAATCCTGAAGTCTATAATTTCTCACAATAATGGTACCAAGGTAAAATAAATACTACATATCTTGTGACTAATGATTGGAAATCACCATACAAGAACGTGGTATGGTTTGGATACCCGATCAAAGGGATGGAAAACTATTGCTTCAAAATGGACAAATTATAGTTGTACCAACTATATGAAGATGTTTACTCTTGCAAATAAAAAATCACACCTCAAAAGTTCATATTTCTAGTGTATTGCTACAGTACAATGGGACGTTGTAGAAACCAGTGCGGCCAATCTATTCAACCAGAAACTTTAAAAATTGAATCAACAATCATATACTTTCAAATTGACTCAGATTTCTGAGCTATGATAAATCCATTTATAAATATCAGGCACTCTTACTCATCCACATTCTGTCAAAAAGATTTGGCAATTGCCATTTATGTACAACTCACATTAACTTAATCTCATAATGTCGAACAGTTCACTTTCCTTGTTCAAACATCATGAGTTATCAGATTACCAATGGTAAGTGCAACTCCGTGTTGGGATTTCGGTTATACAACAATAAGCACAATCATAACTTATTACGTGACTATTAAGCAATTTTATGCTCCGTAATCAATTCTTGGCTGAAAGCAACTGTTAACTTACTAGATGAATGCTGAAAGTATTTGCTGCCCTTAGTCCTCATCGAATCCCGCATCAAAACCCTCTGCTTCTCCAGCATCTCCCCAATCATGATCCTCTGGTAGTGCTTGGTCGGCATTGCCAGCAACCCCATCAACAGGCACATCGATTTCCATATCATCATGAGGGGCCACAGGTCCTTCTTGCAGGGTTTCCTTTACTTCCATTAATTTGAGATTTGACTCACTGAAAAATTCGTTGTATGGCTTTGAAACCTGAGAATTATTACCATTTCAGAAAGAGATGATCTTTTCAATGGCTATGCAACTGTAATCAAAGTGCATTGTATTGACGTAAATTAAGATCAGATCCAAAGCATTCAGAGGTTCATAAAGGATAATATTTAACTTGCAGCATGCAAGTCTAAATGGTGGTGCTCCATAAAGTGTTATATTTGACACTTGAATAGAATCTACCATGAATAGCACATTTCTCTGCTCTGCACTTTCAACCAGGTTCTTCCAGTGATCATCTCTTTTCAATGTTGATGCAGAACCCACAACCTAGTAATTTTAATTTAAAAAAAAGAAAAGTTCTTGAAATAGGGGAAATTATCAAACAAGATGAGTCACCAACTATTTGAATTTGTTAAAGTCATACCAGGACAGATGATCTGGCTCTAGTGATACCAACATTCATTCGGCGAAAATCAGCTACGAATCCTATGCCTCTATCTTTACTTGACCGGACACATGAAAAGATAGCAACATCTTTTTCACGCCCCTGTACAAGAGTATTCACTCAACTTAAATCAAGAATCATCTCAAGCGCCACAAATCAGCATTGCAAGTAAATGATAAAGGGGCTCAATGTATGCTACTCCCTTCGCCCCAATTATTTTCCCTTTTGGAATGTCCCATTTTCCTTTTTGGAATGTCCCAAATATATGGTCCCCTTTCTATATTAAAAAGTCTAAATCGCATTACTTTACACATCTATCCCCATTTAATACTTTAATTATAACTATCAATTTTCAAATCTACTCATTAAATAGGGACAAATTAGGAACATGGATCACAAAATGTGCCTCACAAAATGTGCCTTTCCAACACATTTCTTAATCCTTGTGAAAAGGCAAATGGAACCAAATATTCAGGACAGAGGTAGTACCACAGAAGTCCAAGACAAATTCAACCTATAGATTTTACAGTTAAGTGGACTACTTGCCTGAAATCCATCAACAGTGTTGATATCTACAACTTTATCTGACTCCAGGCCAAAAGTTTTACGGAAATTTTCTCTCAAGAGCTTAACTTGATGTCTATAAGGCGATATTATTGCAAGTCGAGAACTTGACTTAAGCTCTGGATATCTGCTCACCAATTTACCATACAACGAGAGGACAAACTCAACCTCGTCAACATTTACCCAAGAACCACTTCCTGACGGTTGAGACTCATTTCCTTCATGGATGTCAAACAAGCAAAAAGGTCCAAAGCATCGAAATCCATGCCATGACCTCTTTGTCTGGTCTTGTACATCAGGTCCATCCTCTAGTGCCTCTTCATAAAATTCCCTCGAAGGAAAGCTTCTAATCTGCATGATGAATAGATTAGACTTTTGCACGTAAATTTACAATCTGAAAAGTAGTAACAAACAAAAAGTAGGCAATAAATAATAATGATTAGATTTAACGGGTGGGAATTTTGAGTGGTTTTGCTATACTAAGGATCAATACTCTTTCACAGAATTGGGTCAACTTGAGCTAAGTTACTTTTGGTGTACCCTCCTGTGCTCATATTTTGAAAAAATTGCATAAGTTGGCAAAACGAGAATAGATATTACGTCAATAATCTGATTTCTCCAAGAGATGAAAGTATAATATCAAAATCTTCAATAAATTTTATGAATGTGGATTGTGGTCTTCAAATTCTTAATACAAAACATGTTACCTCTGGATGCATGCGATACTGGGTCTTCAGCATCTGTACTGGATAGCCTGCCTTCTGGAATCTTTTAAATAAGCTCATGCCATATCTAGAACCGAATTCACATGAAGTAAAAATTCAGCATTTGAAATTACAGAATTCTAGAAATCAGGATTCCTTTGACATGTTGCTGCTCTTACCCAAACTTTTCTGCAATAGGGGAGATAACAGTAGCTGGCAGCTGAACGGGATCCCCCACCTGGAATGAAAAGCAGCGTTATCTTTGTGCAACATGGTTAAAAAGTCACCCATAAAGACTTGTATCCAAATTATATGAAACGCTTAAAATGTCTGAAATCAGATTTCAACAATGGATCTTCCCATGGGTGTAATAAGGAAATTGAGAGAATGTTTAATGGGTTTCTATGAGGTGATACTCATCTAAAAAGAAAATTCATTGGCCCTCAAGGGATTTAAGGATTGTTATCCTCAGGACGAATGGGGTCTAGGATGTAGATCAGTTAATGCTATTGGCTAAGGCCTTCAATTGTAAATTATGGTGAAACTTCAGAAAACAACAATCCCTTTGGAGCAGAGTGATGGAACAGATACTGTAAGGGGAGAAATCCTATTTTGATTCAGGTACAAGGTAAAGACTCAGCTACTTGGAAGAGAATGAAGCTCATTCAGCACCTTTTTGAACCTTCAGTGGCTTGGAGAGTTGGCATTGGTCCGATTAATTTTTGGCATGATCAATGGTGGGACATAGGCCCTATTGCTCAGGTAGTCAATCCTCTAATCTTTCCAACAGACAAGGTGGCTACTTTTGGAATGTACAGAGATTGAATATGGATGTGTCTACCTGGATTCTGAACTGTATCAATGCATATTCCTACAAATCCAGATGAGGATAGGATCTTTTGGAATGATGATCCTTCGGGTAAGTTTACTTTGGCCTCATGTATCTCCAAATTTAGGAGCACTCACCGCATTCAGAAATCTTATCAACTAATATGGCATAAATCTGTTCCCACCAAATTTGCATTTTTAAATTGGAAACTGTAGCACAACTGGATTTCTGTGGATGACAGGATTAAGAGGAAACTGGATATCAGTTTTCCATCCAAATGTCAGTGTTGTGAAGATGAGGAGAGTATTACTCATCTTTGTCAATGGGAGGATTGCTGCTGCTGTATGGTCTTAATTTTTCCAGAAATATGGTATTGTTCAGGCTGCTTATCATCACCCTATAAATCTTTTCAGTCACTGGCAATTTAAGTGCACTGTTAAATGTGAAATGACACAGTCTTCCTCTATTAGTCTTTTGGTTTTTGTGATCAGAAAGAAATAAATCCAAACATGGGCGGAGGAGAATGTGTCGTACTAGAGTTATAAAAGCCACTGAAGGTCGCTAAATTTGCTTAATTCTGCTAAGACCGGGAGTAGAATTGAACACGGTCACAAGCTTGTTCCTGTTAGGTGTATTAACCAGATTTGGGATTTATTGAACTAAATACTGATGGTAGTGTGACAGATAATCATAAGATTACTGCAGGGGGTGTGACTGGGGGTAGAGGCCAAATTATATTTTCTTATTGTGAGCCATTGGAGAAAGGAACTACTGTTGAAGATAAGTTAAGGTCCATTGTTTCAGGAATCAGAATTTGTAGAACTAAACGCTTGGAGAATGGTTCAAAAATTGTTGTTGCTCTTATTGGTAATGAAACTGGTGGATCATGGAAACTACAGTCCTCTGGAAACATTCTAGATTGTGTAGGAGGCCACACAACAACAACAACAACAACAACAATAATAAATAAATAAATAAGAAAAAAAATCAACAAGGGCTCTAGTTCCGAGAAAGCCTTGAAGAATTTTAAGAAAATCCATTTATTCATATTAACTCCTATCTCATCTTTTTGGCACTTATGGCTCCTCCATTTATTACTTTGTGGGGTTGTGCCACCTTTTCATATACTACAATGCTATCAATTGTTGAAAGCTGACTTGAGTTAGATTAAAAGAATAAAGTTAGTGAAGCTAAATGCTAGACTAGAACTTGAAAGGATCAATTATGTTTTAGTGTGTTACTTTACATGTGTTGCTTTTGCAGTCCAACGTTCTACGACGTTGTTTTCATCAAATGCTTATGACCACTTCCATAAGAAACAACCAAGAAACGTAGAACAAAATATAGTTAACAAGAGTATTCCACCTTAAATATAATATTAGTTTTCAACCAATTGATCGCCTTAACTATAACACTATAGTCGTTCAAGATCTATAAACATTATACTACATTAAATTAAGATGTTATCAAAACACGTTTTTGCCATCTTTTAGAGACATTTTTTATTCATTGTGAGAATTTATAATTAGCTCATTTTGGTATTTTTCCACAACACCAGAGCCACCAGCCCTTTTAGCGTTAAACTCACAAAATATTACATATTTCTCCACTTATTTTGGCAGCTTATATAAAGTCAAAATTATCTCTGAAGGTACATTAGTAGAATGTAAAAGCTCAAAGACAAAGCCCTTAAATAATAAAAAAATGTATGTCATTTCATTATTAGTGCGATTTCAATTGTTTTTAATAAAGAAAAGAAAGCACCTTTTTCATCCTTGGTATGAGATTTGAAATATTTTCACATGCGTAGAATTTGGGGAGATGTATTACCAGAGCCATCAAACATTGATGCCACAGTTTATTATATGAGAAACTCAAATATGTTAACAATAAAACCACATTTAAATTAATTGGTCCTACAATTTAGTTTCTGTAAGCATCCAGTAAAAAGCCAATATCCTAAATATAATAATAAGAGTGGAGTACAGTACACAGTGAAAATAAATAAATAAATAAGAGGAAAGATGTCTTCTGAATTGCAGTTCAAAATGGATAATTTCTGGTTTTATTCTTTAATGGATGATTTTAAGGTTAAACTCCCAAAAAATCCCAAAATGCAAGGCTTTATGAAATCTCATAATGTCTTATATGTTACTCTCTAATGGGCTACTAGCTATCACAGAAAAAATAAAAGTTTTGAAGAATTGTTTATAAATTATTATGAGCTTATTTTTCATTTGCCATTTTTTCTAGTTAATATGAAAAGATCTCATGGGTGTTTAGTTGCAACTAAATTACTAAACCTAGCCTTTTAGCAAACTATTGCTTTGTTGAAACTAGAAATAGATTTTGTAAAAATAATTTTTAGACGTTTGTGTAGTACATGTGTTCCATATGATATGTGAATATGATTTGACCAAATTTAATTTTGAAATAGAATTTAGTTAAATATAAATAGAAATAGATTTTATAGAAATGAGCGGTAGAGATTTGTGTAGCACATGTGGATCGCACATGGTTTATGGATATATTTGTTTTAACCGAATTTTATTTTGAAATAGAACCAGTTTTCTATAATTATTTCTATTTCACAATAGAAATTGATTCTACCAATCATATGCACATATTTCATGTGACCCACAAGTAGTACACAAATATCCATCACCAATTTCTACTTATTTATTTCTATTTTACAAGAGAAATAATTTACCAACACCTTTTTGGCCCACTTTAATAAACTCATTCTATTTACAATGGAATTTGGTCAAATACATTAGGTCCACATATTTAGTGGGATTTATTTGTACCACATAAATCTCCGCCCCTCACTTTCACGTATTCTATCTCAATTTCAAAATGAAAATAAGGGCTTAATCAATTCTAATCATAAATTCTATGACTGCGGGTCCACTACTACATTCAATTACCAAATTTCGACCACCCAATCTATGGTACAAATAAAATTCTTACAAACTCATTCTATAAGTTCATAAATTACATCATCAATTTCTATATATATAGATATATATATATATACATATATATTTACACACAGAGCCTATTATGGATTTCTAGAAGTTTTTTCATACATGACTTGGGAGCTTAAAGGAATGTCAAAAATGCCAAAATGTCAACCTTTAGATGTCCTGAATGAGAACATCACAACAATGCCTTCTTAGTTTCTTCTTTTCAAGAACGTTAGGAAGACTACGAAGAAAACCTTAACATCTAGACCATTCATAAAAAATGATTAACTACTAAAATACCAAAGCTCTAAAATGGCACAACTACTTAGATTAACCAAGAGATGCTCATTTACATAAGTTTGTTCTTACTTAGGCTTCCTAAGCTTTCTACAAGGCACGTTAAACAATATAGCAAGAAAGCCCACATTGAGAATTGTGAAAAGATTCCAGTTCCAATTTTGTATAGCAAAGTAGCCATATTTTAAATACTCTTAGTTGGACACTTAGCAATATATCATTGGTAGTTCTTACAATGCCAATGGTGGGCATTTGATCATTCTGGTACAAGATAATACCTAAAGAGAACTGACCTTTGAGTAAAAACGATGCAAAATGGAAAGGAAATATGTGGAAGGGAAAAGCATATTATAGAAGAGTCTAGATTGAATTAGGATTTCTTTATTTATTTATCTATTTGTTTTTATTATTACTTGGTTAGAAAGTTACTTTTTCTTTTCGAGTTTTCCTTATTTAGTGTAAGGTTAGGGTTATTTTGGCTCTATAAATAGATTGCTTATTTCATTGTATTGGACATCCTACTTTTATGAATAAATCTTCTTTCAAGAATTTGCCTCGAATTTTCTAAGAACTTGCGAGCTCTTCCTTTTTGTTCGGCATCAAAAAACCAATTTGAAATAGCAACTGGATCATTCTTACTATTACATTAACCTAGCACGGAATGGATGTATTAAATATGCATCAAAATGTTCTATCTTAATATGTCCACACATTGGCACCAAAACTATCACAATAAAACCATATGAAATTTTTAATTAAGTGATGACTATGGTACATACCAAGAATACTTGTTTGCATCCATTGGCCAAAGGAACGAGTGTTGCTGGCTCCACCTGTAATATTTTTCAGAAAAAGAAATGCACGGGTAAAATAACAAAATTGGATGTTGAGTCTAATAGGACCAGAATAGGATTCACGTTATGGTCAAGAAGGGCTTTACGTAACATCCTATAGAAAATGGTATATCTGAAGTTTAAAGACACATCTTTGGACATTCAATCAAAATAATTACAAACATGTGGATAATATAAGATGGAAAGAGATAATAGTGCATCTGCTAAATTCAATGTCATCTGTATGGAGTCATAAGAAAGAAAAATCCATAACATAGGATCGTCAAAGTGTAAAGCAGCTTACAGCTTGAGCAGCCTCATCAATTATGACAACATCAAAACCACGATTTAATTTACTGAAAAGAGTTGAACCACTGAAGCTAAGCGTGGAGAACACCTGTCAAGTACCAATTTCGTACACCAAGTTACTTTTGGCAATAATATTCAGTGGATTCAAATATATATTTTGAATAGAGGCCCAAACTACATACTATTACTGCTTCATCTAGAATAGAAGCACGAATACTGTCTTTGTCCTTAACTGCACCGCCTTGCTTTTGCTTGTCACTAGTTTGAGAGTCCATCCCAGCAAGTTTTTGTTCTACCTACAAATATAACATCTCTGCTTTAGAAACATATGACTGGTTCTAGAAACATACAGCAATAATCAGGTAGTTTATAACGTGTAAACGGCCATGCACATACCACGTAATCCATTGAGACGGATTGGACAGAATGGTGTGGTTTCAGACCAATACGCACTATTTTAGGATTGTACGTACGATCATTTTCATCACGAATTCCTGAAAAACCAAACAGCACCCTCAATTACCTAGAAACCATATCCATCTTTTATGAGGGAAGATATTTGCATTTGATTACCAAGTGTGTAGAGTTAGACAAAAGCTTTATAAATGAAATTTTCAGCTTATATATTAAAATACCAAACAAGTGTTCAGCTCTCTGGTTCTTAAGTTGGTGCATGAAATATCTTTGACATATTACAGTTTACAGAAGCCCTTATTTGAAATAAACCACGTCTTCCAAGAAAGTCACTTTCACAGAAGATGGTTCTAGTTTTGGGAAAACGTCATTCCATAAGTGGCTCTAAGGAAGTGACCAAAGCCCAGTTATTTCTGCCAAAAGTTCTTTCATTTCAGTTACCCCATTTTCATATTGAGTGTTTACCTCGATGGCCCTCTCATAGTGGGCAACTCCAAGCACGAAATCGTAAACTCCATTAATCAGTCACCACATTAAATAATAAGCCAGTCCAAAAGGCAGTAACTGAAAACTGAACAATTCAGATTAACTGAATTTTCCACTAAAACCGAACCAAATTTATCCATCTGGTTGATACTTGGCCCAGGGTATGATGTGGAGTAACTTTGGTTTATTAATAGTACTTAAGATGATGATAGATAGAGACAAAATCAACATCCTATTGATTGTGCTCTTCCGACTCTCGATAAAAAGAAAAAATTGATTAACTGACTAAATATAAGCAAATGTGAGATTAGTATTGCAAATGCTACTCATGTTCATGTTGAAAATAGGTGACACTCATCAGCAATATCACCCAGGATTAGCCATAAAATCATAGATAATAATGTTACCATTTGCCAAATCCCATGCATGGAAAGATAGTTAATACTTAGAAACGCGCTCTTCGCACTGATGGCCTATAGGTGATCAGAATCGTAAAGGTATCAGGTGAACCAAACAATTAGTAGGCTGTGCTCATTTGTATTCTTGTTTCTTAAAGGCTTGATGAAAAGGTTTGCAAATTCAAGGATAAACGGAATCCCCAAGTATACAATTGGAACTTCTGTCCTTAATTTCATGCATGACGTGACACAGTAGTAACATACTAAATATTCAGATGATACTGGGGACGTCCAGCATAGACCTAAAAAGCTCATATTTGCAGGAGTCATGCAATCTCAACAGAGATGTCTTAGCATAGGGAGAGACGGCAGAATTCAGCGAGGCTTGTTGCAGTACTTATATTAGATCATCTGGAAGATGTAGCCATGTAGAGGGAAGCAGAAATGCAAAATATTTGTAGCGCTGATTCCAAACCTATTACAAGTGAAGTGAGTTTGTCTTGAAGAAATACAGGGCAAACTCACCATGCTTAACAGAGTTTCATGCTGATGAAAACGGGAGAGCAAATTAATTAAATTAGTATTTTTCTTATTTTTAGAAAATATAGTTGCTTGGTGGTTACACAAATATAATGGTTAAGAAAAATTACTTCTTGTCACTCATATCCAACGATTAAGAATTACTCTTGTTTCTTTTACCAGTTTTGTAAGCCCGGTCAATTAAGGGACCGCTAGGGTTTGCATTTTTCTTTATTTATATGGCTTCTCAGATGTAAGATCCTTGGTTGATTTCGAATAAAGAATTGAGTGTCTTTTCGATTTGCAATCCAAAAGTTGTTTATTTGTGTGGGTCATAGATTCATTCTACATTAGATTGGTATGAGAGCATGGTTCTTGGGAGAGGACGATATGCTTGTGGTGGTAATGTGAACCAAGAACTTGATGAAGAGATGGTTAATCTGAGTAATCAGATTGAAAATCTGACCGCAATGTTCGATCAATTTGAGACATGGGCAAGGGAGTCCATGACGTGTGGAGTACACGAAGAACCCAGGGATACCGACGTCCAAGGGGGTACTATTGGTTTTGTGATTGTCGAACAACAATAGCAGCGAAAGGCGATTCGGTTGTCGATTCCGTAGATGTTGATAATGAAGATAATTTAATTGAAGATGTGGCTGACGAGGATATCGTAGGCATTCAAGAAACATATGAAAAGGGTGAACAATTAGATTTGGAAGATAATGATCCTGACTAAAAACCTAAAAAGTATGGCGGTGTACGTTATGATGAGGAGAAAGTTGACGCCGACCAATTAGAACATTGAAGTTCTATGTTTCTTGTGCCGTGCATGGAGCTATCCAATGCAAGGTTGCAACGGATCTGCCAAAATTTGAAGGTTTGAAATATTTGACCAAGTTTGATCCTACGGTTATTTGTACCGTTAAGGAATCTGGTATCAATGTTAGTGCTAGAAAACTTTACTTTGAAATTTGTGATGAAGGACTTGAACAAAGATGTCTTGGGTAATTGTAGTGCTAAAGTAATTAACCAGTTCGTATACTTGATATCGAAGAACCGGTCCTATTTTGAGCGTATGAAGGCAAAAGTGACAACAAGTTTAAGATTTGAGGGCAAATCTTTGCCAACTCAGGGAGAATGATGAAGACGGTAGAGCAAATTAATTAAATTAGTATTTTTCTTATTTTTAGAAAATATAGTTGCTTGCTGGTTACACAAATATAATGGTTAAGAATAATTACTTGTTTGTCACTCATATCCAACGATTAGGAATTACTCTTGTTTCTTTTACTAGTTTTGTAAGCCCGGTCAATTAAGGGACCGCTAAGATTTGCTTTTTCCTTTATTTATATGGCTTCTCAGTTGTAAGACTCTTGGTTGATTTCGAATAAAGAATTGAGTGTTTTTTCGATTTGCAATCCAAAAGTTGTTTATTTGTGTGAGTTGTAGATTCGTTCTACATCACATGCCTGAGTAAAGTTAGGGCAACTAACAGACAAGAACATCAAACACCAAATGGCTTAAACTGTAGGTTTAAGTGGGTTCTGGATTATTTAGTGTGATGTTGAATATCTCCATTAGGCTTGGCGTTATACACGTGACTTCTAGTCCCAAACCATTTTCTAAATACATAGTGTGAACTCAACAAATTAGCAACCTCTTCAATCCTTCAAGCTTTTGGTTTAGGACTATGTTGTCCTTCAGAGTTTGTCATTCTCCTCAAGTTCAAGTAGCATGCTCTAAAACCAATTACAGTTCGTGAAATTCAAACTCTTGTTTTAGAGATTTGCCCAGAGATTGTTGATTGATCTTGAAAGATGAAAAAGAGAAAATTATACATAAGAGGGAGTTCACTGTAGATGCAGTAAGAACTAGTGAGAAAGGAAAGATTTCCTAGGGTCATGGGTGGTTATAAACTAGCCTACACCTCCTTGATAAAGTTAGAACAACACTGTTAATACTAAAGAATGGCCACCAATACCTAATGA
Source organism: Nyctanthes arbor-tristis (assembly GCA_963692815.1). NCBI lineage: Eukaryota > Viridiplantae > Streptophyta > Magnoliopsida > Lamiales > Oleaceae > Nyctanthes > Nyctanthes arbor-tristis. The sequence goes on from CAVNYN010202498.1 coordinate 19,712, forward strand.
TTTACAGCATATTCAGCTAAGCTTGAAAAGTAAAAAAGGAAAAAAGAAAGTTAATTACAATTAAGAACTGAGGCTAATATTTTTTGTGGTCCTAATGACATGTCCACAGCTCATACTTCATTAACATTTCAAGAAAGCAGCTTCTACCATGGGCAGACAAGCACTCAGCTTTAAGGAGAAGTTGATCGTAACCTTAAAAGTTGGGTCATAGATTTTTATCAGCTTTCTAACAGCCAATTATCAACCATAACTGAAAATTAGTAAAGAGAACAGTGAAACACCATTTTGAAGTGTGTACACACACATATCAAATGAAGCCCGCAACTCTAGCTTTTTCCAAATTAGAGAATTATTTATCTATTAAATAAAACTAAAGTAGAATGCATCAATGTCAGCCCAGAAAACTAAGATTTCCTGAATTGAATGTGTTTGGCTCTGAGCTCGGAATGGAGAAAAGTAGTGATATTGCTTTTTGTTTTACAGGAATGGTTGACTGAACCAATCCTCCACACCCTAGCTGAATTCTCTCAGTTTCTGAGCAGCTAATCCCCCGTGTAAATTTTAAGAGTAAAATCAGAAGAAAATTCATCACTTGCACCCCCTTGCCATAGAATTGCTCAGAGATATCAAAGTTTCAGTGATCTTTGCCATTCTCCTTTCCAATCCATATGGTAGTTGACTTAGGACAATTTGAAGATAAGTAAAATCGTAAGAACATCCATCACTATCCATCCCTTCCACCCCCTCCCCGGCGCATTGCTCAGTGTTAATGTAGATTGATCTTTGCCCTATTTTCCCTTCAGAAAAGCAAACAAACCATACGGCATTCGATTGAGGACAAGTTACAGAATCAGCAAACGCTAACTACACACATTCATAGTTTAGAGAAGATCAGAATGCACCACAGAAGGAAAACTTGCAATACAAGGCTCAAATCTAACCCGTATTTAGGAGGCGCAACACGATCTCGTCGAGAGCAGAATTCGAGGGGGCACATACTAGAACACGGACGCGATATTTCCGGCTGGAGTTAACTACTTCTGGTTTCTATGTAAAGTTTAAAAGTTAAAAGATGTAGATCTCCAACATTATCCTTAATAAAGTTTCAGAAATGAAATGGACGTACCAACTCATTGCCAGATGTAGGGAAGAATCCATCATCACCATTTATAGGCACCACCTCATCTCGAGGATTCATACCAATTAACCATGGAGAAGCTCTTTCCCAGTGAGTGTATCTGAAAATATTAATATATTCTATCTCATTATTCTTTCATTTGAAGAAAATAATAGGTAAATAGGAACGTAATTTCACTTGGAATTGTTTCAACTGCACGAAAAGTAGAATTAACACTTGTAATTGTAAAGGAAAGGAAAAAGACAAACAAAATAAACTGTCAACTCCATGTTAGCTTACCAATGAGTTAAGACATTGAGTTTTCATGACGAATTCCAGTAAGACACCACCATTCATCTATGTATTATTGAGAATGTCCGGAACATCACCCCAAAGATAAATATAGACAAATAAGTTTAACAATGTGTGAATTGAGATTAATCCAACAAACCACACAGAGTCAATAATACATTTTACCCTAAACCAAGGATAATAACAACCCTTCTAAATGCACATATTATTATTATTAGTACAATGTCGGGATCGTAGGGGTGGGATGATGACTCAAACTCAGATCAAATATACAAGTTGCCTTTACCACTAGGATAAGCCCCCTTGCTCCTAAGTGCACATATTCAAGCACGCAAATGACAGAATACTAGTAAAATCATGTCAGATTTATGAGAAAGCTGGGAACAGCTCTTTTTTCCTTTGATGCAACAATGAAAGAAGAAAGGAAGCAACTCAATTGATGGCATGCATATCCTTGATGTAAGTTGTAAGGTATGCTCTACCTTATCAAGACACAGAACAGAAATAAAAGAGAAATATTTTTGAATTCAATATCAAGGTCCATCTTACAACAGAAACCCCTAATGCTCCTCAGACGAAATTGCTAGCAAACCGAATTGAAATAAAATACAACAAAATCTCCGAAAATAAATTGATAGTAACTTCTTTTCCTAAAATAAGCATACATACCTGGCAACTATTCCACATTATATTTTCACGAATCTCTATTACCATATCACATCTTATTTACACAAAATAAACTGACTTGATTAATTTATTCTTCAAAAAGAAAAAATAAAAATAACCACTGAAAATGCTATTTATCTTCACAAATAGAGCACTTTCATAGGGATATATCCCTTGTTGGCTCTTCTATTTTTGAGGAATAAACAATGAATAATGGTAAAGCAACAAATGCTTGACAAAAGCCAGAGACAAAGTTTTGGCAAGTGCAGGAATTAAATATCCACAAATAGTGGAAAAAACCTCCAATATATTCATCAAAAACCAAAAATCATCAACATGTAAATGAACTACAAGCTCAGACATACTTTTCATGGATAGGTAATTCTGGCCCACGTTGTACTTCACTCAATTTGCCCCTGCATGCAGAAAAGATAATTACCACAATAAGCTAACAGTTTCTAGCAATTGGAGCCTTCCACCATGAATCTCAGCAACATTAGTAGCTATAAGTTCAACACAACCCACTTATTCAAGTCAAAAAGGAAAAGAGGAAGCGTACTTGTTTGACACTCTAGCCGGAGTAGCGTGCAAAATTGCACTGAGCAGCCCAAGGATAGTTTGTGTTTTCCCAGTTCCTGGGGGGCCCTAAAGAGTGGGCCGTTAAAAGACATATTGGTAGTATTAGCTGGACTCATGGAAAAATTACTAGTCACGGCACGCATTCATATTCATTAGGCATGATATTTAGATTGGAAAAGTGGAAATAACTTAGAAACCATCCATGGTTGTTTCAGAGTTTCATAGATAGATGTGATTATAGTAGTACTGACTGTTGAATTACTAGGCGTTAACGGACAGAGAAAGTGGAAAATGGCAGATAGAAGTCACAATTAGGAGCAGAAGGTATGGTTCAAACCTGTATCAGAACAAAGGTTCTACGTGAAAGACCAGCCTGCAACAAATTCAGGGAGGAGGGAAGCAAAGCTGTCAATCGAAAATGTGCTATCAACCTAAAGCATAAATAATTCAAGTAGTAAAAGACTACAACTAAACTCGATGACATAAATATTACAGCTCTACTTTGACTTAGGAGTCAACCAATTGCAAGAGTTGGAGTTACCAATCTAATCTAAAGGAAAAAAAAAATCTCTATTGGCTAAGTACTTTTCAGTAACGCCTTTTGAGTTGACAGACATAAATAATAATCAAAGAAAGTGAATGCTAAGGCACCATGTTAATTGCCAGCTTAAAACTTCCTACCCTCTTATGAAGTCATATCTGTTGTTGTCAATAGTTGTTGGGTTTACATTAAAAGACAAAGCACCTGATCTTCATCTTGAATTGACAATAGGAATTTAGAATAGTGGAGAAATAATAAATCAAATTAAAGGTGAGTTG
>CAVNYN010202500.1:0-11043 GCA_963692815.1 Nyctanthes arbor-tristis
AGTCATCATCAAAATGGCAGCCATTTATAACACCACAAATTGCAGCCTCTAGTCAGTTGGCTATAATGCAAGGGGCAAAAAAAAAAAAAAAAGAGGGGGTGGGGAGGGAGGGAGAGAGAGAGAGAGAGAGAGAGAGAGAGAGAGAGAGAGAGAGTTATCTTACTCTTTGATCACCTTTAGAAAGTTATTTTTTTCTGCCATTCTCAAGCACATATTGTGCAAAAGATCGTGAATAGTACAAGACTTGACTCGATTGTCTAATCTTCTTTTAGAAATTTGTACTAGGCTCCGGTTTATTAGGTCCATCAGATATTCTTCTGCTACATTGTCCAAGCTCTTGTGCTCTTTCCTTGGTATAAACCCTTCTGCGACCCAAAGTGATAGCAACTTCTTAACCCGTATTTCCTGGTCTTCCTTGAACGCAGCAAAGTAAAGGAAGCATGGTTTCAAATGAATAGGTAAATTATTGTAACTAAGTTCTAAAATATCCTTGCTCGGGTCTTCAGATATGTAAGAACTTAAATTTGCAGCAACTTCTTGCCATAAGCTCTCCTTCTTCTCCAAATTTGCAAGAAAACGAGCTATTACAACAACTGCAACGGGGCTCTTCCGATCTCCATGACACTTCGCTGCAATTTTCCTTCCTATGTTTGATAGTTCTTGAGGGAAATCTCCATTTGGAAATGTCTTCTTCTGCAGCAACTCCCAACAGTGATCTCTTGACAGTAACGAAAGTTCGTTAATGACAACATTGGGTGAAATTTGAATAGCCACATCTTGGAGCCGACTGGTGATTAGTATTTTGCTTCCATTTCTGTTATCTGGAAAGTATCTTTGTAGATCATTCCATGGTTTCGTGTTCCATACATCATCCATAACAATAAGATACTTTCTCCCTATTAAACTTTTGTAAAGGCGTTCAGCCAAACTTTCATCATCCATATTTAAGTTTTCTTCTCGGCCAAGGTCAGTCACGGAACTCAGCGAACTTAAAATGCCAGTCAAAAGCTTTCTCCTTTGATATGTTTGAGAAACAACACACCAAGATAATTCACTGAAATTGTGGTGAACATGAGAACTATTGTACAATTTCCTTGCTAAAGTTGTCTTACCAATTCCAGGCATCCCGATGATGGAAATTAATTGTCGGTTCTTTTGTCCTCCAAGAAGCTGCTCTAAAATTTGCAGTGTCAAATCATCAAAGCCCACAATAACCTCATCGATCACAGGAATGCCTTTTGCTTGTTCTGAAACTTCACCAACACGCTCTAGATCAAGTCTTCTAATCCCATGATTCAGGTTTATTGTTGGGAATACAGTCATGATGAGTTTATTCCTTTGAATGAAATCAGAGATCCTTTTACTGGTATATGAAACACGAGCCTCTCCTACCACAAACGAACTAATGACATGGTCAGCTTCATACGCGATGTCTCTAAGTTGAACCACACATTTAATCAGTTCTTCGATCTCTGAGTGCTGCTGGATCTCTTTATCATTGAGCAAGGATCTGGAGAGCATTAGCTCATCACGGAGTGTCATAATCAGATCGTACAAGTCAAAAATGAGATCGGCCTCATGATTGAGTAGAAAATCAAGATTGTCAAGGAGAGAATCTCAATGAATAACGAAACCACAGTAGTTGTTGGAACCGGACAACTGGGCAACTTCGAAACTGGCATATCATGCTTTTTGACATTAGAGTTCACCTTCTCAATCCTTAGTAACAAAATATTAAGTGCCTGATATGTTTCTGTTATTGTGACTTGATCTGTCAAGCAAAGAAGGAATACACAATTCGTCCTGCTTCATTAGCCACAGCTTCGATTTCACTAAAGATATTCATGTTTTGCACTATAGATGTTTCCCCCAGAAAAATTAGCATAAATCTCAGCTCTTTCAAAAGGACTTCCATCTTATCCGTAGCCAAAGGTTCCCTCTGGAAACTGGAGAAATCCTTTAATTCTTGGAGAGTTTCCGACAGAAAGTTTACAAAGCTTGCCACAATTTCATTTTTCTTGAGAGTACTTACAGATGAATTCTGCAGAGTCGGAATCATAAACAGTTTTTTTAACTTTGGAGTAACATCCAAAACCAGTTTTACAAATTCGCCGTAAGCTATCGTGTGCTCTTCCGATCTCCTGGGGCGAGGCACTTGTTAGCAGAATCACCAAGATTCTTCAACAGAGGATGAACTCTGACAGAAAGAAGTTTTATTGCATAGTGGAGGCATGGCAAAAGGTGCGGTCCAATTCTTCCGTATTTAGAAATGACAAAATCTTGCAGATCTTTAAGATTGGGCGGTCTCAATAGGCGAGACACAAGTTCAAGAGAGCTAGCAACATCATCGCCGCTAAAACCGGGGTTGTCAATTTCTTTCTCGCCAAGAAATTCTTCAATTTCTGTTGATAGCAGACTCATCTCTTCCCCCCTCTTTTTGGTTTTTCCATAGTCCGCACCCACAGAGAGAGAGAGAGAGAGAGAGAGAGAGAGAGCCTAACTTACAAAGGCATTGAATTTGTTTCCTTACATATTTTGTGGAGACTGCAGATTTTCCCTTCTCTCTGTAACACTATTCTTTTGCTGATGAACGACTTTCCATAAATACACCAATGGTGCAGTTGAGAGGAAGAGAGAGCTGCGTGGATTGTGCAATTTCAAAGCTTTTTCAATCGGGACAACAACCAGAAAGAGGAAATTGGCTGAATAGAGACATACTTTTGTGTAAATTGAGTTTGACCCAAAAAATAGTAATTAAAACAAGGGAAACTAGATTCCTATCCATGTGTTGTATGAAAGGATCTAACTTAGATTATAAAAATCCAAGCTTAAAATAACTTTTTGAGAAAATCACAATGAGAAATTTTATGTAATTATATGGGTATTATATTAATATTCTACTTTTGAAGAAATTTGGCTATTCTTATATTGTAGTTGAATTAATACATTCTATTTAATTTGTTTATCTTTTAGTCATAAACCTTAGGATAATGAAAATGATATTAATCACTTTTAAATGGTAATAAAAAAGCACGAAAAATTAAATAAGATAATAATGACACAATTATAAAGCGTATAAAAATTTATTAAGAAATGATAGAAATTAGTAGATAGATAAATCAAAGAGTATTAAAGGGGAAGTAAATCCCAAAAGGATTCTTTCATGGAAGAGAGGAAGTTAATAACAAAAAAATAAATAAATAAAAGGGGAAAAAATTAGTCTTTTACCGCATAAATTACTAACGAAATAAGGCAAATGACTGAAAAATATCCACTTATAGCAAAATGAGCTGAAAAATTGCGGCCAAATTATACTACAGCTCCTTTCATTTTAAAATTATTTAAGTTATATTTTCAATTTAAGAGATGATAAGCTTTAATAAATATAAGAAATTGAAATATTTATATTCAATGAAGCCATTCGAGAGTCTATTCTTTGGACAAATACGAGCATTGGAATATAGCCAGTTGCAGAAAGGAAAATACTACTTGTAAGTTATGATTAAGTAATTTTTCATAAAATGAGGATAAATTTATAATCTTTTGCAATATATTGCATAATTGAGAAAAAATAATTTAAGAATAAAACGGTAAATTTACCAAAATTTCTAAATAATCATGATTGGTTCTGTTAATTTACCAATATAGTTATAAAATGTAAGCAACCGTTGATGCTTTCAAACTACTGGTGCTTTCACTAGTGGTTTTAGAAACCACTAGCGATTTCTTGTATTTTATAACTGTATTGGTACATTAACAAAATCGATAATTGGCTCTGTGAAGGACTCGTGAATTTACCCTATTTTTTAAAAAGATTACTTGAATAATTACCTACAAATAAGAGGACTCTTACGGAAATTGCTAGACATGCTTTGGAGAATAGAGACAAGATTAAGTAAAAATAAAGTAAAGATGTGATCGATGTTTAATGGCAACTAGAGATTATATATTGTAAAGTTTGGCCTCCGTTATCTTATGTTGAAGAGCAAATTGTGCAAATTATCTTATGTTGAAGAGCAAATTGTGCAAATTAAATCTCATTGAATTTCGACGATATAATTGACAACAAACATAAACACCGAAGTTTTGATCGAATCTAATTTTTCTTTCCATTTCTTTCCTTTCCCCACTGCGCTATAAAATTGTTGAGTGGAGTCCATCATGATGATGGTGAATTATTCCGGTGAAGATTTCATATTGAGGATAATCAAATTGGATTTTCCGCTTGTCCAAAGTTAACTAAGTTATACTCTCACCGTCCCATAAAGATAGTCTATTAGGTAATTTTTACATATATTAAAGATTAGTAGGTAATGTGGTTAGAACATTTAATTTTACTTTATTTTTTCATATATATCATTTTAATTGTTTGAAATATTTTCAATGCATTGGTAGTTGAATAACAATAATTTATTATGGGCATATATAAAAATGAAACATTAAATATATGTTCGATATAGTAAGTAGAATAACCTTTTTAAACGGACAAAGATGAAATAATGGAACCTTTTTTTCAAGAGAGAGGGAGTATATTTTTGCCTTTTTTATTTCTTCTAAAGGTATTTCAGAAATCAACAAATCAAGTCATCATCTGAACGCGTAACTTTTAACATTGTCATATATAATTCATCTTTCTTGTATTAAATATCAAATTTTTGTTCGTATACGTAAAGACGAAAAGAAAAGAAAATATTAAAAAATGACCTTGTTACTTCTATAATTTATAGCCCAGCCGACTAATGTTTGAATATTTCTCATTTATAATTTTAATCACATATATATATATGCTGATAAATCTTTTATCAGTTAAAATATTCTCCATTTACTAATAAAAAATGTTGCTAGTTGAGACTTTCACTCAGGAGTTTATTTTGTGCTTATATATTCATTAATCTAAAAGATATCTTAATAAATTAGGTAGATGTCACATATATCATAACGTCTCCCAAAAAAAAAAGTGTAACATTTATAAATATGAAGATATTCATGCTTTGATTAGAAAATATATTTATAAATACGAAGATATTCATGCTTGATTAGAAAATATGTTTGTAATGATTTACATGGTACTCAGTATTTTTTTTTTTCTCCCTATCATTTAGTGTGAGTATAAAAAAATAATAATAAATTTAAAGCAAAATTCCCACCTGTCATTTTACCCAGTTACAATTTCCTTATTATTATATAATAATATAAAATTAAACCAAATAATCAAACTCTATATTTAAATATATTTTATTCCCTAGCATTTATAGGATGATCTACTAAAGATAAAAAGAAGGTAATATAATTTTTTTATCACCATCATCATAATCATTGCACACACACGGCAAAGATATATCATACTCAATCTAACAAAATCATGGTAATTTCTTTAGACACAAAATGATATATATACTACACACTCGCATGTTATGTAAATAATGTGGGATCCAAGACAGAGTGTAGAACCCACAAGCGTAATATCTAGTGAAATGTTACAAAATTCAAGTTTAATCATAATGAATTAAGGGCAAACAGTAATGTTATTTTGTGGAATTCGTTCAGCTCTAGCATAATGAAGAACTCTTTAATCAATTGCGTAAAAAGCAATAAATCAATGCTTGAACTGCTCAAATATCTCATAACAGCCCACACACCAAGAAATAAATTGCGCAAACAATCTCGTTGAATTTGATAATTTGATAACCAGAACCAAAGTTTTGATGAAAACTATCTTTTCCCCCTTCTTCCCTTTACGATGTTAATCGTTGAGTAATTGAGTCCACTTCGATGATGGTAAAGTGTCTCACTGGAGATTTTAAAGCATGTTTAAGGTGGGAAAAAAAAAACACAAATTTGAATTTTCTCTCCTCGTTACCAGATAACATTAGGGTATAAAAAACCCCATTTTTAGAAGATTCAGAATGGAAAAAGATAAAAGAGGGGATCAAATTTAACCCCTCGTTTTACTCTTCTCCCCTTGTACCCTCTTTTAACACTAAATATGCTCTCTATAGCAAATCAAATTGGTTATCCATATGTCCAAGTCAATCAAGTTTTAAATTTTGGCTTTTCTTTTTCTCCCGTCTAAGTTCTATGAAGAAAACAAGTCACGTTATAAACTGAACACATAACTTATTAAAATGGACTATATTGTTTGCCTGACATAGTGACATTGTTTAATTTAGTATAATGATTTTCGTGTTAAATATTTAACCTTAGTTTGGTTAAGAAAAGACGAAAAGAAAATATTACAAAACGACTTGTTAGATGTAAATTGAGTAGAAAATTTGGATTATATAAAATGATCTTGTTACTTTTATAATTGAGCTCGGCCACCTACTTAAATCAGGTACCGCCGTTCATATTTTGGTTTCTTTTTTTTTTTTTTTTTGAAATTTCTTCAAAATTTGTATCCAAAAGCAACAAGTCATGTCATGAACTAAACTCATAATTTATTTAAATAGACTATATAATATTGTTACTTAACATTGTTATAACTTAATCTTTCCTATTAAATATTTAAACTTTGTCTGGTTAAGAAAAAACGAAAAGAAATTGTTACAAATTTAACATTAGGATTAATAAATTGGCCTTGTTACGTCTAAAATAATTGAGCCCGGCCAGCTATTTATTAAATCACATATGATTTACTAAAAAGAGCCTTACCGCTCACGTGACGGAAATCTAACAAAAGTAGCCCCACACGTCTATGTCCTTAGGCAGCCGGTTTGAATATGTCCTGTTTAGAATTTAAACCACATACATACGTCTACGCTTGCACGCGCACGCACTCACTAAGAAATCTTATCAATTAAAATATTTCTAATTGCTATAAGAAAATATATTGTTGATGAGAAGTCTTGCTCATCAATTTAATTTTTTTTTAACACTAATATTTATCAATCTATAAATATATCAAACATTTTTACTGAAATAGGTAGATGTGAACATATATATATATATATATTATAACCTCTCCAAAAGAATACAACATTTAATGTGAAAATGTCAATGTTACGTTAGAAAGTGTGTGTGTGAAATGATAGACACCTAATGCAAAAGTGATCATATGTTATACGTAACAATTTGTACTTTTAATACAAACTAGTAATTTCACATGTGCGTTGCAGGGGATGTCTTGGCCAAATAATGTAAACAATTCAAGAGTTGTAATTAATAATGTATAAAACATTCTTAAATATGCCAACTTATTATTTGATGTATTTATGAGTAAAGAAAATTAAGCTTGTATTGTACTCTATTAATCGACATAAATGAAAATTACACCAATGGAGTGGATAGTTTTAAAAGAGCAATGTAAATAGTCATAACGTATAATCCAACATTATTGGTCTCCATTAGAGAATTTGATTCATTGGATTGTGCAAACTATAATAAGATCAATAAATTATTTGTCAAATTTTGAATTAGCATTAAGGAATGCATATGTATTGTACACTTTTACGGTTAGACTTTTCAAATCAAAGACCAATAAGAAATGCCACATAATAGAAATGCTACAATACCGTAATCTTTAACAATCCAAATATTCAAGGACGCCGGGAAACATACTGGTGCAAAGTGGGAAAGTAAGAAAAGAACCAAAATTAAAAAGGAAGAAAATTAAAAACATGACATCAGCATGATGTCAACAATTTTGGTAGGAAAAATGCATACATCAAAGTCAATGAATATATGGTATTGCAATTACAATACCTCAATTGTTATCGAATTTTATTCGACTATTAATTAAAACAGAAATTTTGTTGCATTTTAGTAATTAGCTAATTTTTTTTTTTTGCAACCGTAATAATCGACTATTTCCAATGTATTTATCTCCGATTTGATGAATGAATGAATATCCTTGTTTCAAAAAATATATATATACACACACTAAGTGACACCTATGTTTTATGTAATAAAAGATCCGAATAACTAAACTTGAGGTTCATGACACTGAAACTTCTTATTTTTCTAATACAAAATATTTTAATAATGCTTAAAATGTGCTTGAGTTTATCATTTTCTATGATACAAAATTTGATACTTGCAACATATCAGTGCAACTCATCACTGCTTACTTAACTATGGCATACTTACGTACTCATCACCGCTCACTGCAGGCATTATCAATGGAAAATAATTAAAGTTTCCCCAAAAAAAAAAAAAAGAAAGAAAGAATAATTGAAGTGACTGAAAATAGAATTTCAAATTCTCTAATTTGATTGCTTACAATTTGAGAACAGAGTAATCTAACATCATATGAAAAATATTTGATTTGTACCTTTGCGTCGGCACTTCTCATTCAATTCAACGTTAGTACTTAATTAATCTGAGCCGAAGGACTTAAAACTAACAGTAAAATTTCCATGTGAATGGGCCCCCCTGCTTTCTTTCATTGCTTCAGCAGAATGCATAGTAGTACATGCATTTATTAAAAAGTTTTCCAATTTCATAGTCTTTTTTAGATAAGGGTTCATCTATGCATACGTTGTAGACAAAAAAGAAAAGGAAAAGAAAGAAAGAAAAAGATCCAACGTACAAGGTACCAAAGTTAGACAAACTTTCGCTCAAAACTAACATTAATTATTATTAGAAATAGATTTACCATATCAAGCTTCAGTCCTTCAACTAGCTCTCCTATGCGTCAATTATTTGACAACCTGAAAAGAGAAACAAATAGAGTAAATAATTAGCAATAGGGGTATGGTGATAATAATCAATTACTGATCACCCCATTAATCAATAACCCAAAAACTAATCATTAGCTACTAAAAAAATGTTAATGAAGCATGTAATAAAATTAACTCAATTTTGGAAAAACTACATAGCAGGGGGGGAAAAGGAACACTACACAAGTTTTATCAACAATATACAACACTTGTAGTGACCAAAAATTTTTCTACTTAAAAATTTTTATTTTAATTCACGCGTCGCTATGACGTGCCCAAATAGCTTTGAAAAGTCATACTTTGATAACACGTCCATTTAAACCAAATCAAATAATATTACTGGAAAATTGTATTTTAGCAACAAATCCAATTCGACTCCAATGATTCAAAGTTTACAGAATTAAAATTGTATTTTAACAACAAATCCAATTCGACTTCAATGATTCAAAGCATATTTATTGCAAATAATCTACTTAAACCTACCACTACTTGTGGCTCCTACGACTGTATCAGTTGATGTAGCAAGTAAGGAGGTTGAGCTATAGTAATAGGCTGCACAACCAAACAATTCCAAATTAACCTTGACACAATACTTTTATGATTTATTATATAGAGTTGTCAAGCCAGACTGACCATGATCTGTTGAGTCAGGAACTGTGTTGTGACAACAAAGTGTATCTAGTTACAGTTATGCGGAACCACAACAGGTTGTAACAATAAAAATTTAGTTCTATGTGCTGCAATCATTTTTCAATAGCAAATCCCAGTTAAGAAAAAATAAATAAAAAAGCACCTGAGGCAAGCTAGACTGTGGAATTGCTATCTCGTCTCGTGGCTGATCATTTATTGGAGCAACACAACCAATTTCCCCTTCTCCTTGGCTTCCTTGCAGACCACTATTTCCCTTTTTGCTTGGCCAACATAACTTTGGTTTCTTTGCATGTCTCTCGGTAGCTCCCTTTAGCCAAAGTTTCTTTGGTGCTCCCCTGCGAGACCTACACTTTGGATCGACGATAGGTCCAGTGGAACTATGCTGTATAGACTCGTCAATTGGGTCAATGGACTGAACACTCTTGTCACTGCACTGCGTGATGGCTACATGAGGCACAAAGCTGATCGATAAATCACTCATCTGGCTCTCCATCCATTCAACTATCCGCTGACATTGCTCTTCATCAGGAGCAATTCTTTCCGCAAGCTTCCCTGCAGTACTCAGTATTTGATCAATTCTCTCTTGTTCAGGTGTGCGCAATCTCCATCATCCCCAACTGCAATTCTTGAATACGGTCGATAGACATCCTTCTTCCATCGCCGAAGCATATACCGCTCATGAAAAATGTGAATATTTAACCCACGCAGGACCTTAATAACGTGTGCACACGATTCCCCGGAACTCAAATCGATGACAACTGCAAGATACCTGAAGATCATCTCTGATGAAAGATACCCTAAACTCTTTCATCTTACTGCGCTTATCATCAAGGACAACATGTTCTTGTACACGATACTTAGTTCCACTGAAATCATCCTCACTTGCAATGACATTGTTCTGAGCACCAAGTTCTTTTTGTTGGGTTTGTTGCTAAAAATAATCTAAGGTTGAAAAAGAAAAGAAGAAGAATCCTAGGAGGAAAAAAATCCAAATCATAGAAGGATTGTCTTGTCTTTCAAGGAAACGAAGCCTATAAATAGAGATGTTTTTTTCTTCTTTTATACACAAGTAGTACAACTGAGTTGAGAGAAAAATTAGTGAGTCTAGCACCTTGAAGAGTTTTCTTGTAACTCTTTGTGGTTTGTTCAAATGGTAGAAAATTAGGTATGGTAAAACTCGGGGTGCCACTTGGGTCGAGTCAGAGAGCCTTGTGAAGAAAAATAGTAGCCTAGCGTCTTGGGATTTCTTTAATTCTTCGCTGGTTAGGCAAATGGTAGAAATTGGTAGATGTGGTAAAGTTTGGTATATTTTTCTTGTAATACTTGGGGGATGAGTTTTGGCGAGTGAAAATTCTGTATGGTTGTAGCGACTTTAATCATATAGTGGAAAGCTTTGACAGTCCGTTAAATTCGTCTCCGTCTTTTATTTTTCTTGTCTCAATTAAATTCCTTGAACAATGGTCCTGCGGGCGTAATAGAGGAATTGCCATTAATTCCCAACAGTGGTATCAGAGATTCAGGTTTTGTTCTAGGTGGAGCAGAGGAAAGATATGGCCAAGTACGAAATTGTGATAATCAAGTTTGACTTGTGGCTAGAACAAGTCTGAAATTTTTTAATTTTGATTGGGCAATTTAAAGCTTTCAAAGGAAAACATTCTCCTTGTTCTAACAAAGTTGCTGGAACCAGTATGAGCGATAGTGATTGGGAAGATTTATATTTGAAGACTGGAAGCAG
>CAVNYN010202505.1:0-55328 GCA_963692815.1 Nyctanthes arbor-tristis
TTATCCGTTACCCACGAGTACCCGCCTTGAACGGCGTGAATAATACCCGCCCCGTTAAGTATTGGGGCGGGTATGGGGCGAAATTTTTCGCCCAAGAGTCTTATCGGGCCCGGGGACGGGGTGTGGTCTCTCCGACCCGCCTCACCCCGATATCCGGTCTCTTTTTTTTTTTTAAATATTTTGTCTCCTGTAAAGTTTCGAATCAAGATGTTAAAGATGAGACTGACATGATATTTAGGATGGCTTTTCATGTAATTTTAATTTTATTTTTTTAGTTATTTCTTAACAGAGCGAGTAACGGATATTTTTCTTGTACCCGCTCTGAATCTCTCCCACCCCGTAGCCGTCTCGTACCCGATTCACGCGCGGGTACCGGGGGGATTCCTTAACGGATTGGGGACGCGGGAAGGCATACCTGCCCTAACCCGCCCCATTGCCATTCATACCTGCAGGTTTTAGGGAGGAGTCTCCCCCTTCCAACACCTCAATGGCTGCCGAAAATGGCAACCAAAGATACTGCTATTTCTAGCAGTACAATGAAGAGACTCCCCTTACTTTTTAGCTGCCAAAAATGGCAGTCAAAAGTTGTTGGAAATGACAGTGCAGCCATTTTCGATAGCACGGAGACCGCTGGAAATGACAGTGCTTCCATTTCCCGGTAGCTTTTGGCTGCCAGCCAAAAGGGGGAGTTTCTCTCCCTGTTGGCAGCTCTTGGCTACCATTTTTGACAGCCAAAAGGATAAGAGACTTTGGCTACCAAAAATGGCAGCCAAACGGCTGCCATTTCCGACAGCTAAGGTGTCCCCCCTTTTTTTTGTCAAATGGACTACAAGTGTAACACTTTTAAAACATTAGAGACCTCCAAGACTAAAATCAAAGGTTGAGGACATAAACTCAACTTTGTTAAAAGATTGGGGACGTTAACTGTAGATTACCCTTATTGATTTTTTCTTTCTTCATAAGGTCATGTAGGAGGAACAATTTTAAGGGTTAATTACACCTAGTGTCCCCAACCTTACAGCTTTGTATCGATTACGTCCATAACCTTTAATTTTGCGTTTTTACATCCCTAGCCTTTAGTGAAATCCTTTTTTTCGTCCCTGGAGACAGAAAACGTCAATTTCGACAGTTAATGACGGGTAATTTTGGGCAAAACAAAAAATAAATATTTTAATTAAAAATTTTGAAAAAAAAAGGAAAAGAAAAATGGTGGGAGGGGGACTCCCCCAACAAAACCATCATTCCGGCAGTCTTTGCTGCGGGAATGGAAGCTATTTCTGGCTGCCATTCCAGCAGCTAATGGGGGGGACTCCTCCCCTTTCGCTGCCAGAAATGGCAGCAATTTCCAGCTGCCATTTCTTCAGCAAAATGGGGGGGACTCCTCCCCTTTCGCTGCCAGAAATGGCAGCAATTTCCAGCTGCCATTTCGGCAGCAAAATGGGGGGACCAGCCATTCGAATGGCTGCCATTTTTGGCCGCAAAATAGGGACTCCCCCCTTTCGCGGCCAAAAATGGCAGCCGGAAATGGTTGCCATTCCGGCAGCAAAGACTGTTGGAACAGTGGTTTTGTGGGAAGGTCCCCCTCCTACAATTTTTCTCTTCCGATCTTTTTCAAAATTTTTAATTAAAATATGTTAAAATATTATTTTTTTATTTTACCCAAAATACCCCTGTCCTTAACGGTTGAAATTGACGTTTTCCCCCTCCAGGGACAAAAAAGAGATTTTACTAAACGTTAGGGGTGTAAAAATACAAAATTAAAGGTTAGGGATGTAATTGATACGAAACTGTAAGTTGGGGACGCTAGGTGTAATTAACCCCAATTTTAATGATTTTTTTGGTAATTGATATCGAATTACCTTTTTTTGGGATAAATGTATTGAATGAATACGTGAACGTTGAGATAAGACTTTTTAAAATTTTTCTCTATCAATTTGTTTCCATGGTACTAGCATGGATGTGAACAAGTATTTCATTATTACCTTATTATTATATTATTATTTTGAATAATTCACTGTAGCTTTTAACGAGTGATTCATTTATCAGTATATAATTTTTCATATCATAGTAATAATAGTGTAATGGAATATAAGATTTTCTTATTATTATTATTTTATGTCATGTTTGTTCTATATTACTATTCATGAAACTTTAAAGTATTGTCACAAAGTTGTGGAGCAGAGTTTGTGGGGACAAAAAACCCTTCCAATTAGGGTTTTGATGCAAATTGAATTTTATAAGAAATTGTCAGTCTTTAAGAAATAATACAAAGGTCTTCAAATGTCCTAAAAAGTCTTTAATGAAAGTTTAGAAAAGTCCTAAATGAAAATCCATCAAAGTTTAGAGATACTTTCCTCAAACATAGTTATAAAAGTCTTTAAAAGTCTAAAAAAGTCTCAATGAAAAAGTCTCAATTGAAAAGTTTCAATTGAACATACCTACTTAAGTTTTGCTATGCCTGGCTGACAGCTCCCCTCCGCACTCAATTAGGGCTTATTATACATGGACCTTTTTATAAGGGGAAATTTCACAAAAGATCCCTAACCTTTCCAACATTTACACAATTGGCCCTTTTAGACGATTTTCATCATCCTCTTTTTGTTAGATTTTTAATAAAATGCCTAATTTACCCTTATTATAGCATTAAGTAAAGAAATGAAGCAAAATACAACGTTTTATTATGTATTAGTTGCACTCTTCTTAAATCGATTGTACATTACATTTCTAAAGCCCCTTAGACTTAAAGAGCGAATTGATTCTTTTTTGCGATGAATGAGTTTAAAAATACAATTTTAAAGTTTAATTCCTTAAGCCTAAATAAGTTTAAAAAGACTAAGAATAAAGAAGAGTCACAAGCGTGCATAAAGAAGGTTCACAATCGCGCCTAATGCCACATGACACAAATATTTAAGGAAAAGTGATTTCAATCACGACATGTATTATGTTTGTATTTTGGCTCATTTTTTTAATTTAATACCATAAGAGTAATATTGTTATTTTATTAGGATTTAAGGGTAAAATGGATGGGAACCATCCAATTTGACCATTTGTGTTAATTTTCAAAAGTTTAGAGACCCAAATGTCAAGAAAAAGATTAAGGACGAATTTGCTACATTTTGTAAAAGTCAGAGGCCTTTTGTCAAATTTACACTTTCCATACGTGTAATTCACCCTTCTTATTAGTGTAGATTTTATCAAAGACCCGAACCTTTGTGTCCATTTACAGTCAGTAATATGTTACAATTCGTCTAGCAACCATTTAAGGGGATGTCTCTAATGTGGAATATAAATTATATAATGGTTTTTCCTTTTTTTTTTTTTCTATAGCTATATTGAATATTTTAAGACTTATATATTTCATTTCATAAATTTTAATAGAATTCAATACAATCTGTTAGATTCTAGTTATATTAAAACTAGAATGAAAGTTAGAGAATTTCCAACATTGATAATGAATTTGTTAAAGACGCTAACAGTAATGTGTTCATTTGAACTAACTAAAGATTTTTATGAACTCTTTGTAAGAAGATAGATACAGAAATATTATATAATTATTATGAATTTCTTTGATTGAACACTTTTGTGGAAAATTGCAGACTTTTATTAAATATTTTCTAAAACTTTCAATGACTTTTTTTATAATTATTTTACACTTTAATTATTTTTAAAAATATATTATATACAACTTTAATATTTTGTGACATAACCTCTCATATAATTGAAAATTTTACGTCCCAAAATTATAAAAAAAAAAATGTAGTATTTTTCTTTTTTGATACAAAAACATGTATTTCTTATCAATAAATAAAATAAATTCTAATAAATGTGAAAATTACACAGATGAGTTGAAACAAAATTAAGAGTACAAAAACACCTCAAAATAAAATTAGTAATGAGGAATCAAACCCTTAACATTACATAAGGAGAGCTAAAATTTTTACCATTAGTAACCTTCAACAAATTAGTCAAAAGTTGTGCACCATGATTTTCATGATTTTCTTTTGAAGTCAAAAAAATAGTTTGTTTTCTGGAAGTCCATTGCTTAAGGAAGCTCGTTAGTTTTCCACTTCTTTTCAAAATGTGTAGTAGTGATGACAAGAAATGGATTTATTGTATGTTATTCCTTCACGTTGGAGTTAATATGGGGGGTAGGGGTGTAAATATCAACTTGAAAGCAAAATATCCATTCTCGAGCCCCTTTTCACCCCTATCCCACAAATCCATGTGCAAACCAATCAAATGAACGCACGTATCCATTTTAAATGTTTTAATAAAATATATTGTTATATAGGAAATAAAAAAAATAAAAAAAATGAAAGATTATGCCATTTGCGTAAGCTTAATAAAATGGCTCGTTTACATGCTCTAAAAGTTGCAAAGAAATCTCTAGTAAGATCTGCCAGAGTGTATCAGGCTTCCAGCTCCTAAGAAAAGACCAAAAACAGCAGCACTCCCGAATGTTGTTTGTCCAATATACCTTACTCTTAAAAGACCTGGAACCTGCGTTTTCAGAATCAGAAATATAAAAGAATGAAAAACTTCAGAAGTCTGTTATTTGTCAGGTTTAGCATAATGATGACAGACTGAACCAGTTACGGGCTGTAAGTCTGTTTGGTTTAAGTGAGTTGATATTCAATCCTAAGCAAGAGGAATGTGTCTACATAATTAGGTTTTAGTACTTTTCCATAGCCATAAAAATCTGCAAGAGGCAGGCAAGTTTCTTCTCCTATTGAGCAAGTGTAAAATTGTTGTGAGACCAGAATTTTATAGGGAACTCTTGGGAGTAAATGCTGACAATAGTGGAAATTAATAGATAGATGGAACAAAACTTATGTATAGTGGCACAGCTGAAGTTGTGCATTGACATTTAGAAGATGATTCAATAGTGCATGTCTAATGTCTAGAACTCTCAATCCTGTTATACTTTGCTTAAATTTCAAGGGCACATGGTACTGTGTTCTTTATAAGGCAGGTTAAACTACAAGTTAGTAGAAATTACATGGAGATTATTCATGAACATATGCATTAACTAACACGAAATTTAGAACCGATTTACCTTGCATCTAATTGCCTCGAAAGTTCCACAAACAGCCCCTGCATTTTGACATGTACATCATATTTCTGATAGTAACTGCCTATAAGATTGAAGTAGCAATATCAAACACTTGGACATCTAAAGACAAAAAGTAGCACCAAATTATAGGAAATCCAAATTAGTCATTATTATGTCTATCAACTAAAGGAAGTAATACATATCATTAACTAGCACCTTAGTTAAAACAATTATAAATAGAAAATTTCACTAAACAATATTTTATAGTATAGAACCCAATTTACAGCAAAGTATGAATATCAGCTATAGAACTCTGTTCAAGTTTCATTTAGACAATTGTCCGCTGATTTTCTGGTTCTATATGACACTTAACAACACATTAATCAAGATTTTCAGTATATCTGTATACAGTTACGCCATCCAATATTACTTTGACAATATTACGCCATCCAGGTCCGACCCTCCCAGCATACATGGTTAGTGAATACTTTACCAATAGAAAACCTAAACCATCAAGAGTTTTTCAATTGTTCGGCAGTGAGAATTTGACAATGTCAGGCAAAGGGCCTCTCTGAGTATGAAGTGTTATACCCTTCGCGTCGTAACTATCTAATTGCTTACTGAAACCATAAACGACAATCGGAGAGCTCCTTTTCCGTTTCAATTGGACAATCGTGTGCCCATGTTGTTCTAATTAGGGTTTATAGTAGATGATGAAGGAAAAATCACAATTTGGGTTTAAGGAGATATTTACCAAAATCGCCACGGATGGCTCCGCCAAGTGCAACCCCCCGCGTTACTTGCACTAGACGGCTATCCCTTGCCATCTCTCTTCCATCCACCCCGTGTCTGTCCAATTCAGTTTTGCTAGTTGCTACACAACAAGGCAGAGCCCTATATGGGCTTAGATAAATACGTAGTATAAATTACAATGCTAGTCCTTCTTCTATTATGTTACGTCTTATTGAGTCCGCTCGATATCCCAACAACTTCAAGCTAATTGATTAAGGGTTAATTTCACAAATAGTCCTCAACTTTTGTACTTTCTATCAGTTAAGTCTCTACTGTTTTTTTTTCAATATTGTAAGTCCCCAAGGTTTTATAAATTCCCTCATAATGTCATTTATGACATTTTTGCCATTACTTTTTAAATTAAAAAAATTCTAAAAAATAGTAAAGATAATAAAAATAAAAAGAAAAATAAAAATTTTCCTACTTACCTAAACAACTA
This sequence comes from Nyctanthes arbor-tristis, assembly GCA_963692815.1. Classification (NCBI taxonomy): domain Eukaryota; kingdom Viridiplantae; phylum Streptophyta; class Magnoliopsida; order Lamiales; family Oleaceae; genus Nyctanthes; species Nyctanthes arbor-tristis. The sequence continues at coordinate 6,285 of CAVNYN010202505.1, forward strand.
CAAATTCTACCCATATCCCAACCTGATCAAATATACTCTTTTCGCCCCAAAAAGATAGTCTACTATTTTATATTCGTCAATCCCAAAAAGATACCATTTACTATATTAAACATGTATTTAATATTTCATTTCCATATATACATCTAATTAATTATTGTTATTCAACTAACTATATATTGAAAATATTTCAAACAATTAATGATACAAGACTATATATGGAAAGATAAAGTAAAATTAAATGTTCTAACCATATTACCTATTAATTCTTAATCCATATAAAATTACCTACCGAACTATGTTTGAGGAACGGAAGGAGTAACAAGTACCTGCATTTGGGTTAATTTTTCATGTCATTTTTGACAATAGCAAAAGGAACAAGTAGTAAAATTATAGTCTCTTTTCGTACTGGATGCGACTACTGAAATTTATCATTTACATTGATTTGGAATATGGGGTGTAGCTAAACAGGTAGGATAGAAAGAAATTATTTTACTGCTTGTTCCATCTGCTACTCTTAGAAATGAAAGGAAAAGAATAAGGGTTTCCTAAAAAAGAAAATTGTGCACTTATTTATCACTTTCAGTTAGGTTAGGGATATGGTATAATGTTTAGCTAGGTGGATGAAGAAAATTTTATTTTTCTTTTTAATTATTTTTAATATTTTTTAGGATTTGTTTTGTTTTTATTTGAAAAATAAGAGTAAAAATGTCTTAAAACACTTTACACGTGAATTTATAAAGGGTTGAAGAGTTACAGCATTGAAAAAAAAGTCTAAGGACCTAGCTAATAAATGTAAAGATTGGAAAGTATTTGTCAAAATTAAACCATTAATTAATTGCGATTATTAAAACCGGGGGAGAAATCTGGCCACTTTTTTCACGAGGGGCATGTATTTCGCGCTTTTAGGTGATCCATACGACCATACCCCTCTATGTTCCACCCCCCACACGCTTAATCCTTTCTTCCTGGAATAAGCATAATTCTCCAGAATCTCTCTAGTTCTTTGCGTTCTTGTTGAGTTGTTGTATATGTCATTTGTGATAATTAATCAAAACTCTCTAAATAATTCGGCACAGTATAGATTTCTCCATATACATTGGTAAATATTATCATGTCTGCAGCAGTGGAAGCGATTGTTCAAGAACTGATCAATGGCGTTGGAGATCTCTCCATTAATGAGGTTTTCACTTCATTTGTTTTTTTATTTTTTAAACCCTGTTTCTTTGGGTATTTCAGGTAAATCGAGAGAAGAAATCCGGAAACTTTTGTCTTGTAATTTATTTACATTGAATTTGATCCCAATTCCTTTCTTATCTATTTCGACAATTAGGTGAAGTCCAAGGAAATGTGTTATGCTAACTTGATTTGAAGGGATTTGCTATTTCTTCACATTTTGGCCGAGATCAAATGAGCATTAGATTTTTTCTTATAGCCCCGCCCCCAACCCCACACGCAAAAAAAAAAAAAAGAAAAAAGAAAAAGAAGAACTGTTGAATAAAGATTCTAATTTTGCTCTGTTTCTGATGTCAAGATACGGCTTTATCGTATATATGGTCAGATGATTAGTCTCTGTTCTAGTGTATCTCACACGGACTATCTCTGGTTGAAATGAGTGAGAATGATGCAAGAGACTTGACAAGTTACACTCCTTTGTCCTGTGTATATGCCTATGATGAAAAATGCTCTATATGAATATAAAGGGTGGATAATTGTCACCCCTTTGACCTGATATTGGTGAATGCTGCAACATCATTCTTGCTGGGAAAATATTAACTAACTATTTCAACTTTCAACATCAATAAACTACTAGTTATCAGTGTCTGTTAAACTTCAAGTGATTTTAAGCATACAGAAGTCTGTGTCCCCTTTCTCAGAATTCTATGCGCTACTTAATAGATTTTTAGCTTCCTGCTATGCATTCTTAATGTCAATTAATTGAGTTGAATTTACAATTCCAGAGTGAAGTGAAGGAGATTCCTTCAGCAGCTTCAGAGGAAATTCACTAAGTGGGGAGTGAGACTAACAATATTAACAACATAAATCATCATGGGGTTTGTGCAATATGTTTGAGTAAGATTGCTTTTCAGGAAACAGCTCTTGTGAAAGGTTGCGAGCATGCTTACTGGTTTGTCTGAATCTCCTCTTTACCTGCTTTCTTGAAATATTTGACTTTGCTAATGGAAATAAACTTATATGTACACATGTTTGCTGTGCCCATCCAACTTACAGGGAAAATGTCCTTCTATGTATATTATTTTCTACTAGATATAGTTCCAACTCCGAATCTTCCGCGCTGATTTATCACCCTGTGTCCCACAAAAGAAAAGCGACTCACCTGTGCAAATCAGTATTAACTTTGGAGTTACCCACCATTCTAACTTTGAAATCCTGTTTTGCATAGTCAATATATCTGTAATAATGTTGTCTATTTATTCTGTATATTGTGTCTTTAGCATGTCTATATAGCTGTAATTTGGTAGTTTCGGGACCATAATGTTTTGAACTATTTTAGTGATATGTTGTTCTACTAGTTAGTTACTACATGTCAGATAGTTGATCCGTTTGACTTATCATTTATTGACTCCAGTTAGAAGATTTATTGGTCTGTAAATCAGTGCATTATTTTCAAAATCTAATTTACTGTTGATACCAGGTCTACAGGATTTTAACTGACTCACGTACAACTTTTTTTTTCAGCGTAAGGTGCATCTTGCATTGGGCCTCTTATAAGGAGCAATCATTATGCCCGCAGTGTAAAAATCCATTTGAATTTCTGAATATCCATCGCTCACTTGATGGAAGGTATTTCGGTGATTACCTAGTCTCAAGCTCTTCTTTCGTTTCTATTGCTATGGGCAATGCCTGCAACTATCTTCATCCTTCCAATTGAGTGGGTCCTGAGATATTACTTTTGTGTTTATTATGATGGAGTAGCTGTTGGCATAATTTATTTAGAGATTTTCGCTCATTGAGGAAAAAAAATTGAATCCCCTTTGTCTTGTACTATGAGTCATTGTTTTGGAGCACACATCAAAGATATGTATTATTCCGTATCATATATATTGTTTATAACCGGATGTGATACATTTGATGCATGCTAATACTGAAACTTGAATACTGAATAAAGTATTTAAGACCTAAAGAAGGACTAATAAATTGGTTTTTTCCATGTTTGAAATGCTTTTGATGCTTCAGGTGATTTCTTAGATGAATACGAACTTCACATATTTAATGTCAAAGGACTCATGATTGCTTATCTGGATTAGTCTTAATATTTTTGCTTAGAAGAAAATTATCAAATTACTTGAAGAGGGATGGTCTTTTCCAGAATGCAAATGCTTGGATATTGTGCCTTTCTAGTTTATTTTGCTTTCCACCTTACATAATTGTCAAAAATATGAGCAGCATTCACGATTATATGTTCGAGCAGAGAGTTTGTCGTCTTCCAGGAGCGTCATGGTTTAAGCCTTTGATTGTGGTGGATTGGGAGGAGGTGGAGGATGAAGAGGAAGAGTATTATTATTATGATGAGATTGAGGACAAGGAAGAAGATCTAGACGAGGTTTACTTTGGCAGTTCCCCAAGTCTCCGCATTGGTAACCGGAGATGGGGAGACAATGGATATGTTAGGGGTGGAAGGCAAGAAGCAAGACCAATTCATGGGCCGAACTTCCAGGATCCAGACACTGGTCCATCACGCCAACCTAAAAAGAAAGAGGCTGCCAAAGATACAGATGGGCGACGTGCAAAACGGGCATTGAAACGGGAAGCTGCTGATAAGGCTGCTGCAGTGAAGCATGAACGACATTTGATGAGGTTAGGTCATAAGTCTGGCTAAGTGATGGAGCTTCATAGAGCCTCGGATCATGCACCTTGTAAAGTATATCCTTGACTTTGTGTATACAAAACAAGGACAGTAGATGCTTAGGTTTACTTACAAAATGGGGCTGCATATCTTGTATATTACCCCTGCCGTACCAGCAAAAATAAATTATTCAACTATTTTACGTTATAATTGCTTATCTAATTGATTTCTACTTTTAGGCTCCTTTTCATGTTTTCAACCTAAGGCTTGTAGACTTGTTGGTCCTTGGAAGTTGATCAAACGTTGGAAATTTATGGTAATAATTTTGTAGTAGTGTGATGGTAAAAATGGCAATTAAGTGATGACATGCCCCCTCAAAGACATTGGCAACTTGATAGGGGAGGATTAAATAGTACTGGGCAAGATTATTATTTTGTAGAAAGTATCAACAAATGTGTTGTGTGTTTCATGAAATGTATGGATAAAAAGTAGATAGTAGCAGTAGTTATTGTGATGTATGGTTAAATGATTCATTAAATGATTCAGGCTGTAATCCATGCAGGCAAGCTACTTCTTGTATGTCTTATTGTCCAATCCTAATCAGTGCCAGTTTGGTACCAGACGTGCCAATCACAGATCATTGTGAAGCTAGCATTCTTGATTATGGAAAAGAAAATAAATTTAGACATTTTGCAAATTGTATGTTATGCTGGAAATAATACGCGTTTGGTATGCCTTGTCTTTGAAACAATGACAGATCGGAAGAGCGTCGTGTAGGTAAGGTAAATTACGATGTTGTACAGTCATTTAAAGTTTAATACTTACGAAACATGCAGTCAATGATCTGTTCTCTTGCCATGAGAAATGTTGATAATTTGTGCATTTGAACAATCAATTTTCAAAAAGTTGTCCAAAAAGATAGTGGAAAAATAATTCATGGTTTTGAAATTATGGAAAGCATGGAGGAGAAGTTGATGATGAAGATGGGTCCGGTGGGCTCTCTCCACCCAAAGTACAGCAAGTTTTATTCACAAGAAGTGGAAGAAATTGAATTGCCAAGCAAAGAAAATCACTATCTCTACCAACTATCCTACATCATCATCCACCCTTTTCATTCCTCAATTTTCCATTCTTTCCCACCTACTGCTAACTTCCTACTTATCAACTTGCACTTGTTAAATGATCCTGAGCTTTCACTGTAAGTATCTCTCCCCCCCCCTCTCTCTCTCTCTCTCTCTCTCTCTCTCTCTCTCACCGGTGTGTGCTAATCTGGTGTTTTCTTTCCTTCAGGATTTATACAAGATAATATTGATCCTTAGAAGGGATTTCTTTCAAACTATAGCTATGTTTGTCATTCTAAGCATGCATTTCTCGCGTCAAGAATGCGGAATTGCTTGATGTTGCATATTAGAACCGATAAAGCCACATTCAAGAAAAGATATGGATTTAGACAAATTTGCCTCAAGTGAACTGTTCTTGTTCATTTTGTTTGCCCTGTTAGTTCTCTTTTTCCCGGTTTCTTGATTTGCTGGATATTTCAACTGTCATCTTAGAGTCAAGTTTCTGTGATTCAACTATTCTGAAATCACCAACCAGTAGGTTTAAGAATTCTGATCTCTCGTCATGGATTCTTTTAGTAAAGCTCCTCGATTCATCTACAATCCTACCGTGAATCCGGACAGGGATGAAGATTTTTCAGGAATTCTTGAAATCCATGTTCATCATGCTAGGAATATCCACAACATTTGCATCTATGACAACCAAGATGTCTATGCAAAGTTCTCTCTCACCTATAATCCAGACGAGACTCTCTCAACCAGGATCATCAATGGTGGGGGGAAGAATCCTGATTTCAATGAGGATTTGATCATGAAAGTTAATCACAATGATGCTGTTCTCAAATGTGAAATCTAGATGCTTAGCAGGGCTAAGAATTTCATGGACGATCAGCTTCTTTGTTTCGCCTTGGTCCCTATTTCTTTGGTTATTGGGAAAGGAAAGCTGACACAAGATTTTAGCTTGTCTTCTACTGATTTATTTCATTCCCCAGCTGGTACTATCAAATTATCCCTCTGTTTGAGAGCAAACGAAAATGCTCTTCTGAATCCCTCTGCAAATTCTTTATCTGATTCTGTTGCTGATTCATCTAAAACCTCTGATCTTTTGGTGGACAAGAAGATCCCAGAAGAGTATTCCAGGATAGAATTTCCTGATGTCAATGTAGTTAATGAAAACCAGCAAATGGTTACAGAGTACTTTGGGATGGCAAAACCTGGCACCCTTTTGAGGCCATGGCCCGAAATGCCCGATGGTTCATTTCTTCAACTTGGTTCGGCCACAAACCACCCAGTTGAGGACTATGAGATGGTTGCTGATTCTTCCGAGCAGTACCGGGCTGATTCAATTTCTCCGGATGGAAGCATTCAGAATTCTGGTTTTCTCAGCTCTACAATGACAAGTTTGAGTGATGATAGAAATTCTGCGGATTCAATGGAAAAGAAAAACTATACATTTGCTGATACTTCTAATTCCCTGAATGTTGCTTCAATTATGAAGACAGAAGCCAATACAAGTTTCGGTTCTTGTCCAGAAAGTCCAACATCAACGAAGAACAGTGAAAAGAAGGAAGAAAATGTGGCCAACCTAGTTTCAAATCATTCAAGAAAAACTGATGTTGAGAAAGAGGACTCAGCAATGCAGCAGCAGATAGTGGATATGTACATGAGGAGCATGCAACAATTTACTGAATCTTTGGCAAAAATGAAACTGCCAATGGCATTGGATAAACCCGAAACAGACAATCAGGGTGATGTCATTCAGAATCCCAGCAAGAATGTAGAAATTGAGAAGAAGGAAAATTCCAGGGTGTTTTATGGAAGCCGAGCATTTTTCTAGCAGTTAAATCAGGAGCTAACTGGTTCTTTCCAAAATGCTACAAGGAAAGGATTATCGGATCAGTAGCAATAAACCCGTTTTTACTTGTGTTTGTAGAGGAGTGTACTTTATCTTGATTTGACATGACTTGTGATGAACATAGATTCTGTAGAAAAACTCGAAACCGGGAGTTTCATGCTGTTATCGAATGTTTTTTCCTGAACAAAATATCATTGTTGTGCCCATTAATGTATTCTAATGTTATTGTGTTCAGGGGGTTGTCTGCACATTTCTCACTAGACTAGATGTCGTATTTATTTATGGATTTGTTTTTGTATTTCAAATATATATATATATATATCTATCTCCGATTTTAGCATGGTGTATTTATTTTATTTTTCTAGGAAGTATATACTCGCATGTATATATTGATATAGTAGTACAATAAAGATTTTTCCTTAATGACTTTAATCCCGCATATAAAGCCATATTTGAGTTGGTGGCTGCTTTCTTTTCCATTTACTTTAGCATTACTCAAAAATTGAAGACACTGTCAAAAACTTTTCTTTGCGTGCGAAGCCACATTTAAATGTTGCACTAAGTCGAATTAGAACATATTATTATTATTGTTATTATTATTATTATTATAAAGAAATACAAATAGAGCATATACTTTTGGGGAGCTCAACTCTACAAAATCTACTGTATTCAATGTGGAGCCGGCGAGCCGCCACCCCCCACTCCAGCACCCCCTTACAGATTAATTGAGTGGAGGGAGATAAAAGGAGGTGATAGGTAAAGCCATCAAGGGAGGAAGATGACATATACAGTATTTCAATTTCAATAAACAAATTGGTAAAAACTCCATGAAGAATATAATAAGATTAAGTTTTATTATATAAAAAATGATGGTAAAATAATACAAGTGTAAGAAATTTTTCTTATTTATTTAAGTTAGGTTACAACACACAACAAATCAAGTACGAATAAGAGAGACGAAAAAATCATGTGGAGAGTATTTATTTTGTACCTTAAATGTGATTTGAAAAAAGAATTGTTTCGTAATATTTTTATTATGGTATATATCTGCTTTTTGAAAGAAATTTTACTCAATTAACTTGTAATCCAACTAAACCTTAAGCTGGCTCTGCCATTGACTATATTACACATGTCATTAATGGACATGACTTGATAATCAAATCATTCACAAAGAAAAACCTATGGAAACCTTTTTTCTTTCTAAAAAGAAAAAAGAAAATAATAATAATAATCATTATAATAATAAAACTATATATAATGTAGTGACGGATGGTGACGTCCACTGTGTAATTCATTCATTCATAAATTAAAAAATACTTAAGCTCCAAATTAAATGTTAATTATCTTGTTAATTCATTGTCTCTATCAGCTCGACTCCAACTTTAAAGCTATTGGAATTTGATGGATCAAAAGTCAAATCAAGGAATCTCAAAACTCAAATCATAAGTTGCTGAGGGTTAAACAGAAGTCGCGTATCTGTTACCAGCGACTTTAGCTGAAAGTTTCAAAGTTGTGAGGCGTGACATTGTATTCATACCCATATTCCGTACAGTGTCGGGCAAATTTGACATACAAACACACTCCCTCTCTCTAGAATCCAGTTTTTTGTGTTCGGGATTTTTAACATTGCCCCCATCTCTCTCTCCGTTAGTATTTTATTTCTAGATCTGTTGTTTACCCATTTCTTGGTTTTTCGAGATCTCCATTGGATGGTCCTATGGCACTCATACTGTACATGAGAACGATCTTGTATATGTAAGTGTGTTTGTCAATGTATGCATGTAAATGTTTGTTTTAGCGGCATTTTTTTATTGTGCTTAAAAGATTTGTTTGCTTGTAATTTTGTTGGCAGGCTAGGATTTGGAGGTTTTAACTGATAACTGGAGTTTTCTGCAAGTGGTATAATCTTTATTTTGTTGAAAACCAGCTCTTCGTCGGCAATTTTCTTTATCTACAGTGTGTTTATGGATTGTTGAAGTTTTGTATTTCTTGATTGGCAGACAAAGTTTTGCAATTATACTTGGACTTATTGTGCTGAAGTTCTATTCTTCATTCTAAGATTGGCTTTTGGGAATGGTGAATTGGAGGAAGTAAAGATTTGGTTTTGTCTGTATACGCATAAAATGTCTGGATAGAGGTATTGGATCGTGGGGTTGACTTTAATAGAGTATACAAGAATCAGTGCTTCGGAATATAAATATGGAATAGATGATTGCAAGGAAAAATATGGGGCGTTCGACTTTTCTCTTGGTGCTATTATCGCTGGGTTTTTTCTTTGCTACTTATAATTTATTAACCCTGGTATTGCACCAGAAGGGTAGTCATAGTAGCTCAGAGGAATTGTTTGATCCTGTTACTGGGATGCATGGTGAGCTGACCAATTGGGGGGGCGGCCCCAAATTCCATGTTGCTTTGACAGCTACAGATGCACCTTATAGCAAATGGCAGTGCCGGATTATGTACTATTGGTATAAAAAGATGAAAGATGTGCACGGATCAGACATGGGAGGATTTACTCGGATACTGCATTCAGGTAAACCAGATAATTTGATGGAGGAAATCCCTACTGTTGTTGTCGATCCCCTTCCAGAGGGGCTTGATCGGGTGAGCATTGACTATATGTTACTCCTGCAATTACTTCATTTGCCTAGTTCTGAAATTTTTATTGTGGTCCATAAAGCTCAACTGTCGAACCAATTATATAAACGAGGAAAGAGAGTCATACACGTTCCTGTCAACATGATGCAGCCTTTCTGAATGCTGGGCATACATTGGACAAGAAGTTTGGTAGTAGGAGATTATTCTTCCTAGTTTCTCATAGAAACGACTTAGAGGATATCAAATAGGTGTAGGCATGGGAATTAGAAAGTTAAAGACTTGATCCATATCGTATGCTAAATTCCTGCTTTAGATCATCAGAGATAGCAGCATATATTAGAGAATGTCTCAATTCTTAAAAGTGTGGCCTTACAATGTCCTCTTTTGTTATACAATTCCTCATTTAAAGTGTAAGTTATATTATGCCTCTATGTTCACTGGGTCATAAGTTATCCAAATACAGTTCCGATCTTGGCTCAGTCTGGTGGAGCTTCTGGTTCTTATCAGAGAGTGGCCATTGGCCTGCTATGTGGCTTGCCTCGAGCTAATTTTATTCTCCCATTTTCTTGTAAGGCAATATGGTATTTTGACTCATTGTTCTCTGTCAAACATTAGGAACTGTCTTTATTAAAGAAAACATTTTGCTGTTTAATAATCTGAAAGTAAGGCACGATTTACTGAGATAACTATGTTTAACAAGATGATGACTTGTGATGAAACTGGAAAACTATATTTCATCCTCTGAAAAGGCCTTTATTTTTCTGTCCTTGTGATGCCTTTTGGATTTATATTAAAGATAAAGAATGATCCCATGCCTTATTTTTCTTGTTTTTGGCTTTCTTTCCTTCTTAGTTTCCCTGGAATATAGTTTTGCTTGCAAAGTTTACTCCTCCATTGTTATTAATGTTTCACTTTGCATTGCTTTGTGTTTGCAGGGTTACATTGTTTTAAATAGACCATGGGCATTTGTGCAATGGCTGGAGAAATCAGCAATTCAGGAAGAGTGTGTATCTTATTATTAAGCCTGAGATGTCTTTCTCTATCTGCAATTTTCTATATTCTAAATCCTAGCTCGTGCTTTCACGGATGCAGATACATTCTGATGGCAGAACCTGACCACATATTTGTAAATCCTTTGCCAAATTTGGCTCACGGAGAACGTCCAGCTGCATTCCCCTTTTTCTACATAAAACCAGAGGAGAACGAAAAAATCATAAGAAAATTCTACCCTGAAGGGAAAGGACCTGTGACCGATGTTGATCCAATTGGAAATTCTCCTGTAATCATCAAGAAGGTATGGTTTTGGTTAGCCAGATGTAATCTGGGTATCTTGATGTGGCTTCAACTGATTTTGTTTTTCTTGCTACTCTTCTTCGATGAAACATCCTAAAATATATAATGCTAGGAGGGTTCTCACTTGTGTTCCTTGGGTATGTGAAAATATGTTAACCACAATGCTTCTGGGGACAAGCATTCTATCCCTTGAAACACGGATGCTATCTGTCTACCTACCTGACAGGTCAAAAGACATCACTGTTCTATCCATGTATGATTTGCTAAAGCCAATGTAAGCCATAATTTGGAAGAAAAATGTAGGAGGCAGAACTCCACGTAAAATAACTTTAAGGTACTAGAACCAAAGTCTAAAACAATGTGAACTCGAATTCTGCTTTGTCCAACATTACCCCCACTACTTTCTAAGCAATCGTTCTCCCGGAATTTGAAAGCCAACTCCTCGAAGCCCATCCTTTTATATCTCAGTTAAAAAAGTGGGAGGGGGAAAAGGATGTAGATTGCTAACCAACTTACGTGTTTTATCTTTTTGGTTGTATTTTCTGTCTCAGGTACCTTGGAATTTATTTTGACATATCATTTGTTTGATTGTTATAGTTTGTACTGATTAACCATTTTTCGGTGTGTGTGTTTGGGTGGGGAGGGGGGTGGTGGTGGATATAGTTTGAATGTTATCGCCAATTCTGATTCATAGATGTTATTGTAATAACATTTAAAGGGTTTTAGTATCTATCATTAACAGGGTTCTCATACTAAGTCGAAACTCCACTTGACATGTCATTAATAGGGCTCCAATTTGGAACGGATTACACATTTTCCATCTTGGTTTAGAACTCTTGACCTGTTAAGGTAGCAGGGATATCAAATAGGGCAGTCACCTGTTCTAGTGATACTATAGGGCTCTATCTAAAATTGTCGTGAAGTCCTGTGTAGTTTATGCAAAAGCCTCCGTACATTATGTTATAGCCTCGAGGAGGTCAGTGTGTTGACCCCATCTTATTGTTGCAGACGATTCTGGAGAAAATTGCACCTACATGGATGAATGTGTCCTTGCGGATGAAAGATGATCGAGAGACTGATAAAGCTTTTGGCTGGGTTTTAGAAATGTGAGTAGTCTTGGAACCTATTTAGAATAATGGTGAATTTTAAGAGGCTCTTAATTTGACTGAGACTTCTTCCTATTACAGGTACGCCTATGCGGTTGCATCTGCTTTGCATGGCGTTCGGCATACTCTTCGCAAAGACTTCATGTTACAGGTATGCCTGATTATCTGTTGGAAGACTCCTCATTTAACAAATTTCCATGATTCTCGCACTCATTAATATGAATTATTTGTAAGCTTAGCCTCCTTGGGATAAAGAAGTTGGCAAGAAGTTCATCATCCATTACACCTATGGCTGCGATTACAGCATGAAGGTAACCAATTCATACCAAAATTAATGCATGTGAATTTTTGCATGTTTCTTGACTTTTGGAGTAACAAAAGTAGAGACCTATGTTTGACTTTCATTATACAATGCACATAAATTGTTGAACTTTGGCGATTCGACAGGGAGAGTTAACTTACGGAAATATTGGAGAATGGAGATTTGACAAGAGATCTTATCTTCGCGGTCTCGCCTGCGAGAAATCTCCCCCTGCCGCCACCAGGCGTTCCTGAGAGTGTGGTATGCCTTAAGATTTTCAGTTTAGCGTTCTGAACTTAAACAGCTTGATGCATCTCTATTATATTTGTTCTCGAGTTTATGAATCCAACTCTATAAGATTGGTGAATCAATTGCCTTGATCAACAGTCCAGTATCCAACAAGCTATTGGTTGTGAAATTGCAATAACACGTACTTGACACCGCGCCTTAAGTAATCTTATAACTGGTTATGCAAAATAAAGAAACCCAAGCTTCATTGCTTGTGTACTTATGCACAGGTAAGACTCGTAAAGATGGTGAATGAGGCAACCGCTAACATTCCTGGATGGGACACGGATTAACTGCCTGCTGAGGCCTAGACACTGGACCGGATGATAATCTTGGACATCTAGTGAAGAGTAACAACATTTTATTGGATTGACATGTCTTGGTGGCAGTCATATATATACAAAGTTACATAGTAAATTTCTTCTACTTCTTTTTCTTTTTTTTTTGAATGTGTCGAAACGTTGATCCTTCTTTGACACTTGTCACCGGCAGGTTGATGAATCTTGATATTCTTTTGTATACATTAGCTGCCATTGTAACCTTTCCTCCTTTTTTTGCCTCTCTTTTTAAGTGTTCCTCTTTGTAAACCCAAGATCTGGGTGTTAATTAGTAAAAAGACCCTCGCCAACAATTGGATTCTTCTTTATAGCCAAATATTCCTAGGGTCCATCTAGCAACCAATTATAATGGATCTTATTATAGTTGGTAACATACACCAGGTGAAAGGACAAAAACACGAGAAGATGTCGGAACAAGCATAGGTCTTTCAGAACTAATGATTCTGAATTGATTTCAACTATATTTTCTGAATGCAGTTCCTCTATGTTATTATTATCTGTCAATTTCATCAAACAAGATAAATTACATATCATGTCAACCAAAATCCTCGACCACTAACTATTCACACATTACATTGCATATTGTCTTATTAATTGTTACATGACAACATTGTAGAATTTAGAACTTGATAAAAATTGCAGAAAGTAGATACAACTTGCATTCTCCATGGCCTCCAAAATTACAAGACAAAAAGAAAAGTCGAAGATATAACGAATAACTAGGAAAGGCGATTCGGTCCTGGCTATGTACTGAAACGGCAGAATATACAGGGTCATAAATTGAGCATCTCCACTTACGCACGCTGAGAAAGAATGGTGGTCAGTTCCATTGGCCGGACGACGAGGATTTATACATAAAATCTTGAGGTGTTCCATAGTTTAAATCGAGCCTATGGAGTTGTTCCATCAACTGAGACCTCCTTTCCTTGAAAAAATCAAGACGTGTTGTCAATTTGACCAAGGCTGATGCTGCTGAGGGATGTCTAGGATAATCCATCACCTGCTGCACATTCTAACAATTTTAGGATCAAGGATTTCAACACAAATCCAAATGCCGTCAAATTTTAGTAGATATTCTTGGCACCAAGTTAGTTTTCACCATCCCCTCATCAGGATGGCCATAAAATAGAAACCATAGAAAATGATGTAAACTTTTTGTCACATATTATTTTTCTTACCATTTAAGTGAAAAAAGTGAAGTCCTTCCAATCAACTCTTAGCTCACTCTCATAATGATTACCCTTCCTTCCAACTTTAAGCTATAAAAGATTATTTTTAGAATTTAAATATTCACTTCCCTGTTAGAAATCTATTTCTATTTTGAATTTGGAAGAGATTTTTTCCTGAAAATGGATGGTCAAGACCTGTGTAGTACATGTGGGTCCCACAAGATATGTGGATGTGATTGGTGTTGACCAAATTCTCTCGCTAACATAAATTTTAATTTTTATAAGTCAGAATATGTTCATAATTTGGAGCCTACCTCAGCTACTCTAGATGTGGAAGGTGTGGCTGCAGAATCAGCATACGAGATTGTTTCCTGGATCTCAGGTGACTGGAGTTAGACGTGTGCTCTTCCGATCTCAGTCTGTCCTGTTGAATTGACCAACTGCTGCCGAACAGGTCTTTTGCTACTGCTGCTGCCAGATGTCAATGCCGGTCTAATATTTCTCGAATCTGCCCCTATTAACTCCTGCAATGTTTCACGGTTGAAGTAAATATCATATTATGAATAAAAAAAATGGAGATTAGCTTATATATCACAGAAAAAAGAAAATACGAGTTTTGCATAGCAGGATACTAACAGCTATTGTTTCCACGAAAATGAGTATAATAGAATAAAAAAATTATCTCAGTAATCATTTCCACCAGTCCACATGAAACAACTCCATGGCTCTCAAATAAAAAGAGAATACATGATCTATCTGTCCACAGGTATGCAAGGCAAGAATGGGATGGCTAAATGAGAATGGGATGGCTAAATTTCGTTTGCAACTTGTGACCTAATATTGGGCGTCAGTACACATACATATGTCAGGTTTTCTGAATTTACAATTTACGTTCTACCAGTTAACAAATAAAAAATGACAAATTCAGAGCTTATTCTTTCAGAATTGTGGTGGCGAATAAGAAAGATCATGGGGAAATGTGAAAAATAATTTTTATGGAGAATATGTTATTAAAAATGATGTTTTGACTTGTTGACAAGCTTTTGAGCAAATTTTATGCCAAAGTGAAAAAGTGCTCAGTTTAATCTTTACACAGGAAAAGGAAAAACTTCCCAAAGTGTAACTAGGACATGCTGCATTTTAAATATTATGATTTTCGTACTCCCCTAATCATAGCTTTATTTATTTATTTATGTTTTATTTTTTTTCCAATTCTAACTTGACTTTCCCAACTTTGTGTTTTAACAACAGTTTTGGTACTAATCACTAATATATCACATATTTGTAACATTTTCCCTTCTTCTGGCGGAGTGATAACGAAACATCACTATTTGCTAATGGCAATGAGATACTATTAGCTTGTTCGATTCTCATTATTTGTCCAATTTTGGGGAAATTATAACGAGGAGAAATGTAGAATGTATATTGGAAATGTAAAAATATTTGAAATATGTGGTTGTAATTGAGCAGTTGTCAAGTCAAATCAGTGGATTGAAGAGAATAATGAGAATCAAACAAACTCTATGTGAATCGCAGTTGTGAAAACAGCAGGATAAGTAAGGTGTAAGGCTAGCACATGATATGTTCTTTTAAGTTTGTTCTGATTCATTATGGTGGAGAATCAATGGGAATTGTTAGTTTCAAAGCTCATGAAAAAGTAGCGTCTAAATAGGTAATTTCTAAAATAAGGAATGTTTAGCATATTCAGGACATGTCTTCACATTTCATATAAACACAAGGCACAAAAATGTAATGGTCCCACATATCAAATTTATTGCATTGTAAAAGCGGGCATAAAATAAATGAATATAACACAAAGATAAAAGAGAAAGATTGACATGGCACTGACCTCAGTTCTCTGTTTCCTTTCATTGTTACAAAAAGCAAGCGTCGCATCAAAGTCACGCTGGAAATATTTCCTGAAGGGAAAAAAACATTAGCTTTTCCATCGGAAGTTATAGAACATCTAATCTAATAAACATAAAACTAAACTAAATTGCAATTAGCAAGGGAATCGAATGTCATGCTCTTTTACTACAGGATTTTTGGAATTAGTATATCTTTCAATTGAATGTCTTACTTATGCAAGCTGTCCTTGATAATCAGTAAACTGAATTTATAGTGCTGCAAATCTCCGGCATTTCTATATTTGTCATTTTGTACTTAAATAAATGATATGCAGAATATTTTGGCAGAATGAGAACTTAGTTGAACGCAATAGAAGAAACATATGATTACATCAAACATCGAAAGCATCATAAGGTGATATAATGTGCTTTCAACTCACTGCTGAGGACTGTGACTTGTGGCACGTTGATAGTGATCAGGTGTGTCAGGGGGAGTTCCATAGTGATGCTGACGTTGCTGACTTAACTGATGATGAAGTTCAGCAACTTTCTGTTTCAATCTGGCTACATCTGCTTCAGCAAGAGCTATCTCCTCAAGCTCAGCTCTCGTCTTCATGGAAGACAGAACATCTTAGATATTCCATGATATTGTCAGATGACCGAGAAATTTAAGTTAAGATACGAACCTTGGAATCCATCCCGTGCGAGCCTGAAAACTGTCCAGAAGACAAGCTCATGCCAGCTTGCAGCGCAGCCCATAAATCTCGCTCAGCTTGCAACTGTTCTTGTAGTCTTGCAACCTATACCAGGACCAAAAATAAGTCTGCTGACACTAGATTAACGTAAGCATGGCAGAGGGACAAGGCTGCACTATACTTTCACTGCCAAGTGCAGACACTTTCAAGGAATTGAAGCATCATAGGAGCAAAGAGTTAGATCCTAAAGCATAAGAAGCACTCTTCAGAAAGCCTACAAATGAGGTCGTCATTCACAAAAAAATTGGCAGGATCAACTGTCCTACATGCAAAATCTGTTTCAGAAGTAATACTTTCTGCGATAGCATTAGCCAGGCTAAAGAGCTTAGAGGCTTAAGAAATAGCATCACTTAATATGGATTCTAAATCATTTAAGATGGGGAAGAAAAAGAAAATTTTAAATTTACACATACATCTTGTTCAAGTGCCAAACGACGCTCGTGCAAAGCTTGTTTCCTTCTCTGCAAGCTAACTTGCAAGATTGCATTTCCTCTTGCCTAACAAAGACACAAGTACCACCAATAAAAATAAAAAATAGAAAGAAATTGTATCACAAATATTACCATAGTAATGCTAGTTACAGTCTAAAAAAAAGAATGATTTACCTCTTTTGCAATCCTGTTACGTAAATCATTCTTTGCAATCTCCAATCTCTGGATGGCAAGCCTATAAACAAACCATAAAATTAAATATTAAAAAAGAAAAATAGTAAAGGTTCAATAATCAAACTGAGTAACATAAGAAGCATAATCAAACTGGGTCAAGTGAGGGATAAAGAAAAGGTGAAATTGAATTTCTGTCTATCAGAAGATTAAGCAAAATAGAAAACCGAAAACTTTAGAATAAGCATCTTTAACATACATGCAAGCAAGAACTTATCATTCTCAAACTGAGTGCTAAGAATAATATCACAGTAATAAAGCATCATAAAAGGTTTAAGTCATGGCCATGTACAAAACATATTGTTTTTTCCTTTCCAATTTCTCCACTTGACTGCAAACATGATACAGGAGAAAGCAGATGATTGAAAATGAGTGTGAAGTAGTGAAGACAATGGCATGGAATTGAAAGCTGACAGGTAAACAGTCTACAACAGAACATTAACTCTGAAAACTATTACACATTGGAATAACAAGTAGACATTGTTCCTGCAGAGAAAGCAATTCCGAAAGAGCACCATGAGAAATTCTCTTGTGAAGCAGATCTCCAATTTGCAAAAAGTAACTTTATAAATCTTGTATGGTTTTAACAGAAGATAACATGCGTGTACAGATCAGCCACTTAACAAAGTAAATCAGAATATCTTACTCTTCTTCCCCACAAGAGTCGACTGATTCTGTTGAAGATGTTTTCCTGGACTGCAAGAAGAAAATAATCAACCTTTCAGATGACTATATCAAACCAAAGAACAAACGTTAAAATGAAATCCAATTACACAATCAATCTCCACCACCCGCACACACCTTCCAACGCGACCATAGTAGGAAAGGGTCAAACAATCTTTAACAACAAAGTACTAATGATCATGTTTTTATGCAAACCACGTTATGTTGAATATAGGAGCCATCCCTCATCATGGAAACAGAAAAAGAATTCAAAGAACTTTTCAGAGCTTTCCAAATAATAAAATATAAACTCATTCCATCACAATCTGCAAATGGGTAAAGAAAGCAGGTCTAGGAATGTCATTGTTTGAGTTAGAGGCTCCAAATGGAGGAAGGAAAAATCTATATGCCACAACAAAAGCTTATTGAAAGCTTAGAAAACAGATCGGAAGCATGTCTGGTGTTCACTTGCACAAGCAACAGAAATGCAGCAAAACCAATAGGAAGTGTTTGATTTGCACATAACAAACTAAATAGCATATTTAACAACTGGGCTGCATGTTTCGCCACAAGGAAGGTTTGTCAAAAGCCAATAATCAAGGAAGCCAAATATAGAGCATCCAGAAATCAGGACTTCATTCACTTTGTGCCAGCAATGAAGGTTGATTTCACACATTCCAATAATAATGGTAAGTCTCAGGCTTTTCAGGGTAAAGTTGATTTATTTACAGTTGCAAACAAATTAACCCACAACTTTCTCCTGCTGCCTTGGATGTGAGAGATTTCCTTAAGCCGGATAGCTCATTGCATAAAGGATAGGAAGGAGAAAACTCACACTTTTTCTTCCCCAAAATGTTGATCCGTGGACATTCAGATTGGAATTTCTATGAGTGATTGTTGGTTTCTCCACCAATGACTCGGGTGCAGGACTAGATAGAATTAGCTCTTGACCCATAGATGACAAAATTTTTCTGGACTCATTACCAATTAATTCAGTTGAAGCATGCATTGATCTTTCACCTGCCTTCTGTTGATCTAGCCGCTCATTCATCGAAGCATTATAATCTCTAAGGGATGTAGGGTCTACTTTTGGATTAGATTTTCTTGCTGAAATATGACTATCCAGGGGAGATCCGATGTCTGAATCGTCATTTTCAATGACCTGGGCATCACAAATGCCAAAACAGTAGCAACCTCAGTAAATATTTTAGAATGATTTCAGTCACTGAAGTAATTGGAATGACATGTACAGGAAATATTACCCAAAATAATTAGCATAACCATTATTGGAGAACAAAACCAATTTCTGTTGAAATATGGCCACAGCTGACAAATTTCTTGGTTGCAAAAAATTAACTCAATTAGATATGAATATATAACAAAGGAAAATCACACTTCACGAACTCACATTTAGTTCATAAATTTGCACATACACCCACACAACACAAACAAGAAGATATTAATATAGGAAACAAGGAAACCACACTTAATGAATTCATATTCATCTCATAGATTTTCTTCAATTTCAGTGAATACTTCTACTTTCTTCTAGAAATAAGAAATTTGAAGGGAAAACGATTTTATCATATATTTCTAGACAACTTTAACCTATTATGCCCTCTTAGAAGAGGAAAAATACAAAAAAAAAAAAAAATGAATGAAACAAGGCCCACAGAGAGAGAGAGAGAGAGAGAGAGAGAGAGAGAGAGAGAGAGAGAGAGAGAACCTTATAATCATAAAGATCACTTGCTACAGAACCACTGCTTTCACTTAATTTCCCACTAAGTCTGCGTTCACGATCATCTTCGGTTTCAGGGTCTAATTCATTTTCAGCATCATGATAACCATTGTTTTTCATGTCTAGATTTTCATCATCAGTTGTATCTTCACTCTGGCTATTGTCAGTTTGTGACTCAGCAGATATAGAGCATCTAAGCAGACAATGATCCTGAAAAGAAGCAGGATAAATGGCAAGACACATTTCCATGAAAGAGGAAACATCTCAAAAAGTAAGACGAACTACAATGTGACGTGTACTGCAGGCCGAATTATATAGACTAGAGAGAGAGAGAGAGAGAGAGAGAACAATGGAAATTGTGCAATAATATGTGCTCCACAATGAAGACATTAAAATGTTTGGCTGCCTTTTCAGTTTTGGCAAGTTCAGCAGTTGGATAAAATATTGCATAACACATGAGCAATAGGAAAATGTCATAGGCTTAGAAGCAGTGATTTCAGACAACAGTTCTTGGCATCAAGAGATCAGCTACAGAAGCCAAGGTCAGTGGATTTTCTTTTTCTTGTTCTTATTTCTTTGTTCTAAGTATAGATGAGTTGCTTTAGAATGCGTACCAAGATGCTCCATCATAATGGCATAACCTTTCTGCAAATGGTATTATCATGCTAAACAAGATCAAAAAAATAAGTTGTGGAGAAGATATGTAACAAACAAAATAATGCAAGATTTACAGGATACATGCTTCTTTTAAGACCAACTATTCAAGTGACATGGGTTGGCATCTTCAAATAGAGTCATCAAATCTGAGTAGGCAGACTAGGTAAATCTAAAAGAAGTTGTCAGCCTAATTCTTAAAAGGGATTTCGGTCTTTCTCATTTAACTTAATTGATGGGCCTCAATAGTAGAGTGGACAGGAAAATTAACATAGCTGATATAATATTGGGACCCTGGACCATCCTCAGTCCAGTTGAATTAAGAGCTTCGTGCAGACATCATTCTACAGTTGAAAGCATAGAACACTTTCTGGCAGAACTCAGTAACACTGTTCAGTCCATTTTAACAGCATAGCAACTAGACCGCTAAAGGGCCAAAAGGAAAGTTCGCGATGATGTGTGATAATATTAATTTAAATTGCAAATTTTATATAATTTCAAAATTAGCAACTAGATCAATAGAAAATATGTGATGTCATAAAGACAGATGAGGGAAGTGGTGTTGAAGTGACAAAATTCATTTATAGCATGAATTGGAACTTATCAATGAATATAAGCCAACATAACTCCAACGCCAAAAAACAAGAGCAACTTACATAAAAAATATTCTCATATTCTTCCAACAGGGTTGTGATAATTGCTTGGGCATTGTTAGCAGCATTCGCAGCAGCAAGAAGCTGAGTGGAATTTTCGATGTTGATATCAAAATCATCCTCTAGTTCACATTCACCAGCTAAAAGAGGCCGCAAGAGCAACGGGGCCATACAGGCAGCAACAGCGGATGGAGTCATACGGTTATCAGATGTATGTGAGGAAATTGTATACATCATCTTAAGAATTCTGCAAAGCATACAGGACATAAATGGGATTTGAGAAAACAAAGATATTCATGCCCATGTAACAAAAAATAAAATCTAAAATAATGCACGCCTGTTAGCAAAGACAATTTCTTATCTGTTAAGATGCGTAATGCTTACTGAACAACACACTTTTGAAAACAGAGAGTTAATCCCAACAGTGACATTGTGCCATTGACCGGAAATAGCAATCTAGGTTTTTTTAATTAACACTTGTACACTATCTACACCAAACACACTAATCCCAATTAACAAATGATTATCAAAAGAAATTAGCATGATATGAATTTCTCTAGATTTTTGAGATGCAACCACCGTGTCAATATAACAAGTGCCAAACGCCAATTTCATCTTAAAACTACGACGTTACATTAATAAATTTTGGATAAACTCCTCCCTACAAGATCCTAAACTGATCCGTCCTCTCTTCTCCTTCTATTCATATCTCTTAATGTTTAGCCTGATTATTTTAATTAGATAGGCAGCAGAGACTTCAATTACCTAGATATGTAAATTCTTGGGTTCTAAAATATGTTTGACCTGAGACGATGCTGAGTATTACCTCAGACTGCTTGCATTCTTCCATATCAAAGCCGCAGTCTTGAAAGGCTTTAAACAAACTGCACATTTCCTACAGATTTCTTCTTATCATCTATAACTTTCAGTAAGATGCTTAGGATCATTATTTGCAATCTTTTTTATCACATGTGAGCCCATAATTGTCAAAGTTATTTGATTATGTTACCTGTTAATTATTTTACTTATCTTCTTCAATTAGATCAAAAGATGAATTTTATCCCTTGAACGACAAGTACAACAAAAGGCCTTTTGACTTTTATCTTAGGCACTTCTTCTACATTCACATTGCAATGCAACAGAGAGAATATTTTGAAACAGAGTCCGAGGATACTCAAGTTCAGATGGTAAAAGAAATTCCTACTGTTGGTCATGACATTGCACACAGTGATAATGCTGCCAATAAAGATTTTGAATCTCTTCAAACATCACCAAGTTATAGGTTATTTCGCTTGTACCAGATGCAATGCAAAATAACTGACCACAGCGAAAGTAAAAGTGTGAGCTACTGTTAAAATAGAAAAGTAGTACAAACACATTAATTAGATTTTTAGTATGTGGAACGCATCAAACAGACAGAAGGTTTGACTGGGTACCTCTGTAAGAGACGCCGATTGGGCTCAGGAAATGTATCTTGTAGTGCAGAGCACATTGCACTAACCCTTGCTTCCTTCCGGTCAATTTCTTTTTGTGACAGCAACAAAGAACAAAACACTTTGAAATTAATCAACTGTTGAAGAATCTAACCAAATATTTTACAAGAAATGCAATCAAACCAAACATTAAATTGGGGCAAAAAAAATTAAGTTAAAGAAGTGATAGGCTTACTGTAGGCTTCCAACAAAGCAGTGCAGCAGGAAGCAGGGACAAGAGAGGACGGCAGCTCACGAAGAACATGCTAACAGAGACGACATGCCATTGAATTAATAACTAATTGGAAACGAAAAGAGAACTATGTAAAATAAACAAACCTTAACACAGTCCCCAATAACATGGGCGTCCTCATCTGAACCAAACTCAGTCTTGCCTGCAATCAAGAGGCAATCATATTAATTTAGAAGCCAAATATGATATAAAATTAAAGAAGAGAAAGGACAAGAAGTCTACAACTAAAACCTAAACCATGTAGGGATAATCAATTATCTGGGAAATGGGTCAGAATACAGACTAACAGCTATTACCATAATCCTAGGAAAATAAATTTTAAGATTTAATCTAGTGCAAAATAAATCAAGATTTTAATCTACTGCAAAGTTTAGGCAAGGCTAAAATAAACGTGAAAGTAATGTAGAACCAATGGCTGATTTAAAAACAGCAATTAGCATAAAGGTGGGGAAGTTTAGTAAGAAAGTTTTGGTAATAATGGTGGAAGCAGGCTTAACTCAGAAAGACAAAGATTAGGAAATTTCAGAGTTTACAAGCATACATTTTGAAAAAAAATGAAACTTTTTAGTCTTGATACGTGCTGTCGAACATGTAGAAGCAATGCTTTTTCACCCTTTATGCTTTCTATGCACCTGGAATAACATTAAACACCTAAAGACACTAACAGTTGGAGGCTACCAAGTTCATATATAGCCTATCATTTACCCTCATCTCTAACAAATCTTCAATATTCACTAAATAGTTTACCACAAGAACCATTTTATCAACATAAATCACGAAATTCCACTCCAAGTTAGACTCAGATTTCTCCCATCATTCTGTCAAAAAATGGAAAAACTAATTTGCACTGAAGATATTATCAATAGAAAATGCAAAGAGGTGCAGTCATATTTATGCAAGCGAGCAAATTGGCTGCAAGTAAATGACTTGAAGCAATCAGTCAATTATTTGCAGAAGGAAATCTACCTTGTTCATATTCTCGAACTCTTCGTTCTACTTCCTCTACGTCTGCAGACTGCCTTAGAATTCCTTCAACTTTAATTCCTGTAGAAAGAAGTAGCTCCCAATCAGAAAATATACACTGAAGAGGGAAAATGAAAAAAAATATGCTTTTTCTTTGTTGTTTTCAGGACAGCATCCTGGATTCAATTTGACCAGGCTTCTTATCTTAAATAGACGGTCCACCTCATCTTTAGTCAGCTGACACAATCTGCATAGCGACCATCATAGATTTTACGCAAAAACAAATGAAAAGGTATCATTGGCATTTTTCCTCCAAGATTAAGCAACGGTCATTGCAATGACCATGGATCTTAATTGGAGAAATTGTCACCATCACACATTAATTGAAATTTTGAGAAAGCCAATAAGATAATCTTAAAACGATAATGTGTTCAGTGCTCAAAAGTAGACTACCCTAAACATTCATTCCAGGAAACCCATAAGCAAAAGGCTTAATCAGAAATAGGACATTATTACAATATGAAAATGCCAAAGTTTAATCATATCCTAAACTAGACTATTCTCAATGCTCATACCAGGAAAATATAAGCAAAACCTTGATATAAAATAGGTCATCCTTGCAATCAGAAAACAACAGACTAATATTACTGTGACCATCCCAAACAACAGGCTATTAGGTAATTCTGACCTTGATTGACCTTATTCAAACACATGGGCTGACAACAAAGAATATAACACTATATAAGAGGTTGAATCCAGGATATACAGGAAGCACACATTAGACAGTATAGCTAGTAAGAAATTTAGGAACTATGTTGTAGATTGGTGAGTAATAGACCTAGTTAAGAACGTACAGTTAGAAACAAACAGAAATAAAAAGGAAAAACAACTAAATGTTCTTGGTAATTCACTTGATATAAAATATTAATCTCGTGCAATTAGTGTACCAAATGGCCGCCAAATTCAATGATGCAGAAGCAGGCAATCATAAAAGTGATTCCGAGTAGAGAAAATCAATCCAAGAAACTTGCATCTGACATGAAAAAAGGTTTAGACTTGTAACAATTCCAGAGTTATGCTTCAAACACAAATCAAGCTGCAATATGAAAACTCACCATATTTCTCTAGAAATCGGAGTGCTTTTTCAAGAAATGATGGACCTCCATCTATATCTGCTAAAGCAAGCAAAATTGGGCGTCCAACAACCAAAGACTTCAATGGGCGTTTTTCGCTCCCTGTATCAACAAGAAAAGTGATAACACTTGGTTTAGAGTATGCTTGCAACCACAAGGAATCTCCATCAACGAAGCTCTAAACATAATATCGTGAAGAACAAGAAAAGGTAATAAGCATGTACTGACATTGACGGAAGGACCCTTCAGTAGCATCATTAGTGTCACTCCTAAATATCCCATTGTTTCCAATCACAAGCACAGCATTTGGTGCTTGTGCAAGAGCCTGTTCAAGAGCTGTCTTCCATTCATACAAGTCATCTAATGTCTCTGCCTGAGATATCAAAGAGAAAAAAGAATTAGCTTGTTACTGGAAGATATGTGCACAAAGACAGAACTCCAACAAGAATAGATCTTTTTACACACTTTAAGAGTAAATGCCCGCCCATCACATCCATCAGGAAACAAAACAGTTAATAGCTTCTTGTCTTCTCGAACCACAACACTGCAAACAAGAACAAAAATGAGGACATTGCAAGAGAAACATAACTGTGAAAAAGGGCGTGCCTCTGTGTGTGTGTGTGTGTGTGTGAGAGAGAGAGTGAGTGAGAGAGAGAGAAAGAGTGTGTGAGAGAGAAAGAGAGTCCACAAGCACATGATTCACACCTCCCTGAATTATTTAAATCAATTCCCCCCAAAGTCAAATTTACTTCACCACCTCGTTGTGGAAGTGCGCTCTACAAGAAAACGGAGAGTCACCCAGTCAGTCAAATATCAAAAGATGAAGTCTGTAAGGTTTTAATAGAGAACCTAATACCAGCTAACCAGAATTATTGTGTCGTAAGGTGAGCTTAATAACAGGAAATAAGCAACACACACATCAAATTTACTAATATGAACAGATCAGAAAATAAAAAGAAGACAATCATAGATGAAAACTAACAGGGTCATTTTTGAAGAAAACCAAAGAAGTGCGGGTAAGGATAAACCATCTCTTCTTCCAAGACTTCCATCCTAAACCTGCAAGAAGCATCAGTAGTTGATGAAAATTAAGGACAAGAAATAAGTGAAAGTGACTATATTTTGACTAATAAAAATAGCAGCCAGTGACATTTTCTTCTTGTCCCTCAGTAAACGTTGTGTGCGTTTAAAATGATACACTTAGTCATGGCTGCGACTTCCTTTAATGCGTTTTCTACTTTCCATCATCTTGCCGTTCAACTGGTACCCAGCTACGAGTTAGACGAATTATCATGAAAGCGCTTCCCGGGTTAGTGGCTAGTGTCCCTAGAAATATTAACCCTCAAATTCTCCTATCAAACCAAACTTGATATCAGGCCATAGCTTCTAGCCATTAGATGAGCGCAGAAATCTCTATAAGCAGAATCCAGACAATGTTAAAGGAATGTCGCTAGCAGATTTAATTATAAACGAGGCTATGAACTCAAAGGTTGGCAATGGTGAGATAAAGAGGCGAAGATGGTGTCCTGAGCATCTCCAATGGCTAAGGTGGAGGTGGAGCCATGGAGGTGATAGAGGAGAGAGATTGTGAGGAGATAATTATTTAAATTGAATGAGTTGGTGGAAAGGGGTGTAAGAAAAAAAGAGGGAAAAGTGAAAAAGAGGATAGCGATAGATAGAAATTCAAAAATAATGATAAAATAAAAATAGTAGTGGAGAAGGTGGAGATGAAGGTGTGGTTTTGGACCTTGGGGTTGACCTTAGGAAAGAAAAGTGAGGATAAAGTAGTGTAAATGAGAGAAAAGTGATTAAAAAAAAAAGAAAATTAAAAGAAAATAGGAGACATACAGGGTCCACTTTATTTATTTATTTTTTTTTTTTGTGTGTATGACCTTTGGAGGTAATCATCTCCCATTGGAGATGCTAATGAAAACAGAACGAGGAGGGAAGGGAATCTGCCTCCGCCTCAGTAACTCTATTAAATGGTCTTCTATTTCTTTCCATCTATATATTACATTTAAGATAAAATCAGCGCACCATCCACATTCTACATAACCTCCTTCCCTCACTCTCCTGATAAAGGGCAGCCATGAACTTCCTTGTCCTCAGTTGAATTAAGACATATAGTGTGTGTGTGTGTGTGTGTTAGTCACACCGTTGAGACGAATATTCAACTATCTAGCAACGTCTTGGCATCAGCAAACAACAGGCATTCAAAACCAGGCCCTTGCATACATAACAAACCCAGTATGCACTTCATGAGCTGTGTCTTATGCGAAAGAAGAAACTCATATGGGATCCCAGTTAGAGCTCTATTTAAAGATTCTCCACTCCAGATTTGACTCATTATTGTCCGTAAAATTATCAGGCCATTCCCACTTGGCATTGAAGCCTGTCAAAGAAATGGGCGACAAGTCCTCTCCCTCATGCACAGACCTTCTAAGCATGGTCTCCCATGCAAAACCAAAACAGGAGGTAGTCAAAACTGATGTCACTACAGGCACTGTACAGTATTCACACCCCCCCCCCCCACACAAACAAAAAATATCACACTTGTCCTTTTCCTGATTTATTATAAAAAATTTGGGGAAATAATCCCAAAATTGGAAAGCACTGTTGTGAGCCAACAACTAGCTTTACGTAAGTATTTCCATTCAAGCAAGGAGATCTATATATACCCAATTAAATTTATTCAAAACCATATGCACTAAAATCCCAACCGAGGACGAGAATTCAATCAAGCACTAGAATGGCACTATATTACAGGGGCTTGTGTGATCTGCAAAATATTTTTCTACACAACTTTCTCATAAAAGTGTTGGACACGTAGGTACGAAGCCTGTCAGACTAGTAGAAAGCCAACGCCATATAATATGAAGTGTGGGTTAAAAAAATAAAAATAGTAAACTGACAGTTAGTATTCGGTCCTAAAAGCACTAACCTTTGGAAGATATGAGGAGATGACCGCTCTTGAAAATCTGGAAAAATCAGTACAAGTTTCAAAATAGCGAAGATTATTAACAAACCACACAGCTTGAAAACTAACATTAGAGCCCAAACATAAATCCGAATTATTTCTGAAACTTAAAAATGGTAAAGAGCAAAATAATTCACTGACGAGTTCGTGCTAATTTTCAACTCATTGTCAACTTTCAACAAATTTGACTTACACATACACCCAACATTTTCTCCTTCTCACTTGAAATCAACATACGAAAAATGAATTTTTTTTTTTTTTAAAAAGAGCTTTTTTTCTTTCCTCTTTAAACAAGAAGTCCAAGTTTACCGTATTTGAATTTCCAATGCGAGGGCGTTCAAATGCGGCAACAGTAGGCGACATTTCCTCTGCCCTTAGCCTTTCCTCAATAAGTTAACATCTCAACACACAATCAGGAATTCAGTCCACCTCCAATACCAATACAAACCAAACAAAAAGAATCAACGGAGATCTGTACAAATGGAAACGGATTAACTACAAGAAGGGGTTCTTTTTTTCCATTTTTTGATTTTCTTTTCGGGGTTTTGCATAAAAATTAAGAATTCTGTAGATGAAGCAATAGTGGAAACCAACCACTGCTGCCCCTTTCGGCCTTTCTCTTGTTCCTTTGTGGGGAGAGGGTAATGGGCTAGGGTTGGGGTGGGTGGTTTTAGGTGGGGTGTAGTAGTGGTTACAGTCCTTACAAGTATTTTTGTTGCCGACTCGAATCAAACCGAAGCACTCGGAGAGATGTCCTAAAAAATATAAAGGGCAAGTTGACGTGCGTCTGCTTATGTATTGTCCCGTCTCGTACTTTTTATCACCAGATTATTTGTGTTTTATCATGCGTTAAAATGTTTAGGCCAATGAGTCTAATTTGGTTAAAAGGGTTAAGTTGAAGTAATGAGATTTAGAGCTCTCAGGTTTGATTCTCAATATAAGGTATTTTCTATATTTTATTGTAATATGTATTATCATTATGTGTGATGTCATATTGTTGATTTTCTTAGCACTGTGTTTCATTAAGATAAATATCTACGCGCATTTGTGCTGCTATGATACAAATTGTAATTGTATTTAAAAAAAAAAATGTTTGGCCTCAGTGTTTGATTTCGACACTTTTTACACATTACACTTCTCAAGATACTAATTAGATAGCCTAGTTCTCTCAACATATGGTTGGCAGTGGGATTATCCACTAAATACATACATAGTCGGAGACTATTAGATAAATGTCTAATAACTTCGCGTCACATGTGCAACTTGTGAGATAATTTTACCAAACATATGACGGGAGATCATTTTTACTAATCATTGAGCAAATTGTAACTTACGTCTAATTCAATCAAGCCGGCACCACGATCGTTATA
The DNA here is from genome assembly GCA_963692815.1 of Nyctanthes arbor-tristis. Lineage (NCBI taxonomy): Eukaryota > Viridiplantae > Streptophyta > Magnoliopsida > Lamiales > Oleaceae > Nyctanthes > Nyctanthes arbor-tristis. The sequence continues at coordinate 35,236 of CAVNYN010202505.1, forward strand.
TTATGTTGCGGCAATTCAATATTTGTGCCCTTAATTAATTTATACTATCAACATCTTTTACTGATTAGTCCATGAATTCGTATATTTTATCTTCAATTTCAATATGGTCGGTAACATATCATTCAATACATAAATGCACCATAAACAAGACCTTTATGACTTTATCTCAGTAAATTTCTAAAATAATCATATTCTTTTTTCCAAAATAATCATATTGTTTTTTCTCTTCCCATCAAGTTGGTGAGAGCATTTCTAATATTCCACGAAATTACTAGTAGTCCACCTTTAATATATTGATATATGTATTTCAAGCAAAATAGAGAACTGACAAATAAATACATTGAGCTAGTTAATTGATTAATTATGATCTTTCTGTCTACTTGTCTTATTTTTATTTATAAAGACTAACGAGTCTACAGTACTAGAAATTTTTCCTTTTGATCTAGTTGCAACAATGCAATTAATTGATCCCAAGTTGAAGCGTTAGGTAAAAAATTACTCCTACTCTGGCATGGCAGGATGCAAGCTATGAGCGGTCCAATTTGAATTGCCCTTCGGGAATTTTTAAGCAAGAATCAATTTTGCTTTTTCTATGATGGGTCAGTTTCTTTTTGTTTCTTTTTGAAGATATCCCCACCTATGTATTTTTCTTATTTATTTTAGTTCTGTTAATATTTTTCTTTTTTTTAGTTCTGTTAATTAGTTGTTTTTTGTGCAAAGTTTAAAAATTCGTTAATTTGTCCTGGTGCAAAGTTATTAAATTTTTTTTGTGCGCTTGTTAAGTGATGATGATCGGAAAAATAAAGTTAAGAACCTTATTTATTTATAAACTTAACATAAGTCATGGTATGAAGGAAAACACAAATACACTAGTAGGAAGATTATGATGATGCTGATAAATAAATATAAGGTATTGTATGTTAGGCATTAAATTGTAAATATAAAAGAGATCGGTAGGTCTGGTGTTGATGGACTTAGCTTGAAACGTGTAATGGCTAAATGCTAACTATTTTTTTATGGTGTTGGTAGTAGTAGCTAAATAGCACACATTTCATAAAGTCTATTAGATACCACGTATGATGTCCAATGGATTATGTGGTAGAATCTTATTGGACACATTTAGAGATAGGTCCCTCGATGTGTCCAATGAGATCCTGTCGCATAATCTATTAGACACCATAAGATATTATGATGTCCAGTAGACTTTGTAGAAAAACCGACTATATCACAATTATTGTACAAAGGTTTCAAAAAAATTTATTGTGCAAAGATGAGAAATCATCTCCACAATAGATTGTATATAAGTTTTAAAATATAATAATATCACAAACAACTTTTCGAAAAGTCTAATATTATTTGAAATAAGTTTGAAAATATGATAATAAGCAGTCTCACTAAAAAACTTAATCAAGTGTGATAATGAGTGATATGATTTTTTAAAAGTTTAGTGGCATTTGAAAGACAAGTAAGTCTTAACTACTCTAATTGTAAAACTTGTTTTATTAGATACTTGTCACATACTTGATCAAGCTCCTTAATCAAAGTTTAATCAAATTTCTTAGTAAATTTGTGATAATAAGTGAGATAATTTTTTTAAAAGTTCAGTGGCATTTGAGAGGCACGTAAGTCTTAATTACTCTCAAATTTCAAATCTTTGGCTAAGAGTTTCTCTTGTCGAAAAAGAACATTTTAACTCGTTAAAAATTTATTCAAGCCCTAATTGGGAAACGCGAGTTTAATTCAAATTGGAAAAATTACACAGAACCGAACCGTACTGAACAAGGACGTCCACCAACGGAGATTTCCGCAATGTGGCGGCAAGTTCATAATCTCTTCCGAGTTCATCGCTTTCGTCCAATCAGAAGCAAACACGTCATATCCGGTGCGGCATCGAGCCCCAGTCTGTCAATATGGCGGCGAAAGAAGGAGATTAGTAAGGAAGGGCTAATGGTGGCCAAGGAACTAAAGCGCTTGGAATCCAATACTGTGCGGTTCCAGCGGTTCATGAAGAGCAATGTATCTCGCCTTCTCAAATCCGATCTTGTCGCTGTCCTTGTTGAGTTCCAGCGCCAAAATCTTGTCTCCCTCTCCATGAAGGTTTGACCTTTTCCGGCAAATTTTCGGTTTAATTTCGAGTTATGCTGTAAATTCCGATCTCTTAAATTTTTTGGGGAATTTGTTGGAACATGTGGATTTTTATTGATTGATTTATAGAAAAAGGATTTGCTTTCGTCCAATTCGTATTTCCTTTTATGCGATTAATATTTCGTTGTGCTATAGGATTCTTTTTCTGGATGTTTGACTGCTGAATAAGAGTTAGGGGATTTTGTACTGATTTCCAGTGAAGGAATTGGGGGAGAATTATGATGCCGCAACTTGTGCCATGTGTATGGGAGAAAGAGGAGTCTTTGATTAAAAATAAATAAATAAATAAGGTTACATGCTGCGAATCTTTCTGGAAATATGGATATGCTCCAAGGTTAGCAGTAGCACTGTCTTGTGTCCTGCTGCTCCATTCCTCCTACATTGGCGATTGTTCTCTGGGGCCTGGCCGTTATAATAGTTGATCCTCTACTTATTCTATTCCAACACAGTTTCTATGTAAAGTGGATCACATGTAATTTTGCATGTTCTTAGTTTGCGAACATTGCAAAATTTTGGATGCAAAACTAACAAGGGTTCTTAAAGCACAATTTACCTGTATCTGAAAAGAAGTGGCAGTTTATCTGCATTTCATGTTACAGTCTGAAATTTCATTTCCAGACTGGTATCTCTACCATGAATGATCTAGTTTTTCTCAAGGATCTTATTGGAGAGATTCTATGTGATATAGATAGCTATGTGCGGTACGGGTCTCACCTTGTATAGTTTGAAGAAAGTTTAGATTATATATGGGTTCTTCAGAGAGTCTAGTTATAGGGTTGGCCAGGAGAGCTTAGGCATGGATTTCCCAAAATTGTTAGTACCGTAACTGCATGGGACGATATGTTCTGGACAGCTGGTAGACTGTGACAACATCCTCTTTCTACTTTATAAGGGCCTTAAATTTGCTCATTGAATGAAAACATTGATTCTACTCATGGACTCTTGTACTTCCTATTACAGTTGTACGACGTGGTGAGAAAGGAAACTTGGTACCACCCAGACATGTTCTTCTACCGGGACATGCTTATGATGCTTGCAAGAAACAGAAAGATTGAAGAAGCAAGGATGGTGTGGGCAGATTTGAAGAGAGAAGAAGTTCATTTTGATCAGCATACGTTTGGAGACCTTGTCAGGGCTTTCTTAGACAGTAGCCTGCCAGATGAAGCAATGCGCATCTACAATAAAATGAGACAGTCACCTGATCCCCCACTATCATTGCCTTATCGTGTCATTTTGAAAGGGCTCATTCCATATCCAGAATTGAGGGAAAAGGTGAAGGATGATTTCTTGGAACTTTTCCCAGACATGATCGTTTTTGACCCACCGGAAGACCTCTTAGACGGCCAAAGATGGGAAAGGGAGAGCGAAGATGATTAGGGCTTACAGATCATATAATTTCTCACATATAAGATGAGCTGTGTAGGAAATTTCTGAGCTCCATCATGGCTTGCTCGGTAAGCAGGGTCTGTACAATAGTGGAAAGAAGGAATAGGAGTGAAAATCTCCATCAATGTTCTTGTAAATGTTTGCAGCGTCTCTGAGGAGATGCTGCCCTGTCTTGGTGTCACTGAGTATCACGAGATTGATGGTGGTAAATGTTTTACTTGCTAACAGTTCACATTCATTCATCTTTCGCTTCAATTAAAAACCAGGCTATTTTTATTTAAGCAATATTATCTAATTAGACAATTCGATTTGCTAAGGAAAATGTCAAGAATCAAATGAATCTGAATCAATTTTATGCAGTAAGAACATTTTTATTTAATTGATAGATGGATTTGAAATTAACGTCATAGAGAAAATTTCTTAAATAAATATTGTAACATGAAATATCACTTCAAATTAAACGTGAACGGAGCTAATCGGTGATGGTTATTTGTATTTCCATAGCAACTGTAATACTCCATCCAACTAATTTTTTAACTTATCAAAATCTCCTAATACTTTGGCCTACAATGTCTCCCCATCAATCCAAATATCCAATACAATGGCACTCTCTTTCGCTCTCTTCTACCTCCTCTCTCTGCATGCATGGTTCTCTTTCTCAAATTTCCAATCCATAAAAATTTCTTGTTTATCAACATTTTTACCCCTTTTTTGTCCCTGTTGATCCCCTCCTTCAATGGGGAATTGTTGTTCCAGGAAGGCTGCAGCAGAAGGTGAGGATAATAATAACAACACCACAAAGGACAACTCTCGATCTGTTAATGAAAATGCTGCTGCAGCCGAGACTGGAGGTGGTGGAACCGATTCTATACATAACTCTGCCGGTCCACCACCACCACCACCAAAGCCCACCCCATCTCCGCCTCACCCAATCGATCTCCTAAGCGTTCAAAAACAAAACAAACCCCCGTAGGACCGGTTTTAGGCAGGCCAATGGCTGATGTACGGTCATTATATACCATGGGGAAAGAGCTCGGAAGAGGCCAATTCGGTGTCACACATTTATGCACTCAAAAGAGAGTGGGGAGCAATTCGCTTGTAAAACGATAGCAAAAAGGAAACTAGCAAATAAGGAAGATATTGAGGATGTCCGAAGGGAAGTCCAAATCATGCATCATCTGACGGGACAGCCTAACATCGTTGAGCTCAAGGGGGCTTACGAGGACAAACATTCTGTGCATCTAGTTATGGAATTGTGTGCCGGCGGTGAGCTTTTCGACCGGATCATTGCCAAGGGCCATTATACAGAACGTGCAGCCGCATCCTTGTTGAGAACAATTGTACAGATTGTACATACATGCCATTCAATGGGGGTCATTCACCGGGATCTGAAGCCTGAAAATTTTCTCCTGTTGAATCAGGACGAAGATGCACCTCTAAAAGCTACTGATTTTGGATTATCTGTCTTCTATAAACAAGGTTATTTCTAGATCTATATCAGTATTTTCTTCATTCTATAATGATCTCCATGAAATATTTTCTCTATTCCTCAATAAAGATGATGCCCTGCGACTGACCAGGTGTATGGAAAGAATTAATGTACTTAGCATGGAGAATATATATAATGATGACAGAACAAAACAACGTCAGTGGATTCCTTAAGGAAAATAATAATGCTAACAAAGGATGAATATGCTGTAAGAAACACCCATTCTCTTTCATCTGTCAAGAAACTGGTAGAATCACTTCATCTATCATCATCGTATGTGGAGATTTAATGTGTTGTTATCGTACCTTGACATATGCACGATCTTCATGAAAAGTCATTTTTGAAATCATGCTAATTGAATGAACTCATGTGATAAATTGAAGTCAAGTTAGAAAAGCAAGTAAGTTACTTGACTCACATTATTATGTCATTAATAACTCCATCTGTGCTTATGGCTGCAGGAGAAATATTTAAAGACATTGTGGGAAGCGCATATTATATAGCTCCTGAAGTATTAAAGAGAAAATACGGACCAGAAGCTGATATCTGGAGTGTTGGGGTCATGTTGTACATTCTTCTCAGTGGAGTTCCACCTTTCTGGGCAGGTAATTCTTCAAATTCTTTTATGCTTCAAGAATGTAATCTTGTCTTGTGAATCCGATCATGACAGAAAGCAGCATACAAATGACACCCAGTCTGAGATCTCAACCTTGTGAGAAACCAAAGATAACCTTAAATAACTTGGCTGGTAGAGGGCTAGAAAGCCTTGTTTCAACCAAATAAGATTCAATTGCTAGTTCCTGATCATGATTGAAGACTTATTTCATGGCAAAATATTACTATGATCTATCAGTACTCCTTTGTTATTCGTTTCTTTTTTCAGAATCCGAAAATGGGATATTTAACGCGATTCTACAAGGACAACTTGATTTTGCAAGTGATCCTTGGCCTAAAATTTCAAATGGTGCCAAGGATCTTGTGAGGAAGATGCTACATCGTGATCCCAAGCAGAGGCTTTCAGCATCCCAAGTGCTAAGTATGGATTCTTAAACTCGGCATATTTCATTCATTCGCAATACTGCATAGGACATAGTTAATATGATGAACCATTACTCCGCTAATAACACCATTTTGAACCGCCTAAATGTAGTCATTGACTTGGTTTCTTAATATGTTGTAAGATCATCCATGGATCAAGGAGGATGGAGAAGCACCAGACACGCCCTTGGATAATGCTGTTCTGAGCAGGCTAAAACAGTTCAGAGCCATGAACAAATTCAAGAAAGTTGCTCTTCGGGTAATTAATTTTTTTTTTCTTTTTGTGAAGTTCTTGATTGCCCCGACAGTTTGATTTTGCAATTAGTATGTAAAACCAAACCAACAGTAAAGAGCTGGAGAAAGCATACGATACTGAAGTTAGGTAGCGTTGCCCTTCCTTTTAAGTCTTCTAGCTCTCAAACACAAAAACATAGGGGAGCAGGACGTTTTACCAACTAATAGAACTTGCAAGCTCTTCTAATTTTTGCGGAATTATTAGGTGATTGCAGGCTGCCTATCAGAAGAAGAAATCATGGGGTTAAAGCAAATGTTCAAAAGCATGGATACCGATAATAGTGGTACAATCACACTTGAAGAGCTAAAGCAAGGATTGGCAAATCAAGGGACGAGACTATCCGAATATGAAGTGAAACAACTGATGGAATCTGTAAGTTTATGAACCGTGAAATCTTCATGATCAGACTACTATATTTCTTTGTGATTATTATTATTATAATCCTAATGCTCCATTGATTTGGGAAAAAATCAGGCCGATGCTGATGGTAATGGAACTATAGATTACGAGGAATTCATTACAGCAACAATGCACATAAACAGAATGGATAGAGAAGAGCATCTTTATACAGCATTCCAATATTTTGACAAGATAATAGCGGGTTAGAACATGGAACAAGCTCCCCATTTTTCGTTCTTTTTTGTGGCTCTATAATTTCCTCTTTATTAAAGATATAAATCTCGCATAACTAGATTTCAAAGTATTGTTATCCTTCTTGGTGGTTAGGTGAGAACTCATTAACTTCCTCTCCCGTATCAGATATATTACTATAGAAGAACTCGAGCAAGCTCTACATGAGTTCGGCATGGACGACGAAAAGGACATCAACGAAATCATATCTGAAGTTGATTCCGACAATGTAAGCAATTTTTCTCTTGACACAGCACCTTGTTCTTTCTTTTCTATGAACTCCGCCTTCTTAACTGAAAATCATCTGCACTGGGTCCATTCTCTCAGTTCTTGCACATAAGAATGGCATCGATAGTGAGAGTACTACACAAATTAGTAACACAATTTAACTGACTTCATTCTATTTTTGGTACTCTATATGTAGGATGGCCGAATAAACTACGAAGAATTTGTAGCAATGATGAAGAAAGGTAATCCAGAGGTGACAGCAAATCCTAGGAAACGACGAGATGTCCTCGTTACATAAATTTGCAGCTGCAAACAAGGAGAAGATTTAGAGACTATAAATCTTAAGCATTTAGAAGCAGAGGAAGCTGAGGGGAGGCTGATTAAACATCATCAGGAGTCTATACATCCGGATCTTGGATTGGTCGAACTGAGCCCCGTTAATGTCCACTGCAATCAACTTAGGATAGCTGGACAGATCAAGGAAAGGAAAAAAGCTAATATATTGTTTGCTGCAACAGTTACCAAACGAGATCTTCCGATCTGGTAATACTAGATTTAGCATTCTTAGAAAACATTTGTTGTAATATATATAGCATCCGTTAGGAACTGCAGCAATAGAAATAATATTTCAGCATCAATACATCCATTTATCCAACTCGACTTCTATGCCTATCTTAACAAATTGACAGTTAAGACTAAATAGAGACCACCGTGTAGTAAACATTCATGGTATATATCCAATGCATTTACACATAGACACAGACTTGGTTCGTCAATCTTCTTGTCCCAGAAGAAAGCCAAGATGACCCAAGCCTGGCTCAATCATAGGACAGGTATACTAGCACAAAATGTGTGTGTGTGTGTGTAATCTTATGGTCCATATAAAAACTTGTTCAGTGAGTTCTAGTATCGGAAATCTTCCCCTTCAAAACTTCACATTACAATAACATATACTAGCTAAAAGAGGCAAAGTAGTTTCACTAAGAGGGTGCATACAAGTAATTGGAGAAAGACAGCCATTGAAGTACTGAGTAAGATAGAACTGATAAACACTAGTCGGCAGGAAAATTCTCATTTTGGTGAGTATGCATATTACAATCCTAGCAGATGCATAAGCCACGTGACATCAATATTAACCTGTGGAGCCTGAACCGGATTGAGACAAATAAACTCAAGAATGAATATTATAACTACTGGTGTAAAGGTTTCATCTATAATAAGCACCAATACCCATCTGAATCGATTCACCAATTTAACCAACCTCATTACACCTAATGCTCTCCATGATACCAATATTGCGTAGCAAAGCAATATAAAGGATTGAACAGGAACATACACGTGATACACAGATAAAGCAAGTCCAAGATTTTCTATCAACTATATAACTTCCTTGTTGGTTTAAAATGTAACAGAGCAATACATATTTGATTGTAACAGTTACGTACTCCTTTTCCTGCTCTTGTATTAATTTATAGACAGTCACTAGTCACTCTTTCAATACAAGAACAGAACACAAACTGCATGCCAGAAAACTAATAAATATAGAGGAAAGTTTGACGAACCTGATCAACAAAATCACAACAAACAATTACTTGTAGACTAAAATTTTCGTTCACATATCAATCTTTCCGTTAGTAATCATATGTTAAAGCACAATCCCACACAGTAAATACCAGTTCATTATAGAAATTTCGGCAATCCATTAATTCATAACTTTTGACAGCTCAATCTCAGATACAAAGGAGGGAAGAAAAGGAACATCTTGATTATCTTTCTAGGTCACCGCCAAGTGGCTGAGTAAATTACCCTACTTATCTTTAGATGCAGGAGTGCCAATTCCATACTTCTCCTGAAGCTTCGTAATCTCGTCTTCTTTCTTCTTCTGGTCAAATTTCTTGCTCATCTTAGCCTGTTGGTAGTACAAAACAATCAAATACCGATTCGCAACGTTAAACCCCGACAAGTGATCGACGGCAGTCTTGGCATCGTAAATGTCCTCGTACACCACGAACGCCGTGCCACGAGTGTCCTTGTTGGTCCCAATACGGATCTGCCTTATCGCACCGTACTTTCCAAATATATCGTACATCTCCTCGCTGGTGATATTGAAAGGCAAGTTGCGCACATATAGAACACGGTTCACCTCTGGCGGGAGACGGGTGTTGCCCTTGCGGAGAGTGATCGTTGCCATTGCCGGAATATCAGAGAAAAAATATCAACTAGCGGTTAGGGCTGATTGTTTCAATTTGGGGATTTGTGGTTGACAAATCCTTTAAATAATGAAATCAACAGGCGGTGGACTTGAAGACGACAGCGTTTAAGACAATTTCCCAAAAGGATCCTCAAGTTTGCAGTGCAAAAGGTCCCCAAACTTTAATAGGGTAATTTGCAGCAAAGGCCCCCAAATGTTGCATTCATTTGTATTTTCATCCAAACCCTTTTAAATCTAGATGATAAGTCTCCAATCTTTGTGAAATTTGTACCTCCATCTAAATGTTAGGATTCGTTTGGCAGTCATTTAAATGGAATTTTGTTATAATTGAAATATTTGAGACTCATGTCATTTAAAAGAATAGAAATGTAACATATGTGTATCATGAAAAAATAGTTACTTAAAATTTACCATTAGAACGTGTCACTTTTCAATGCAAATATGTCATTTTTTATGTACTCATACGTGATGTGAATTTTAAATTTAATTTAATTTATAACGTAATTCAATTTAAATGGTTGTGAAACGGATCCTAACAACTTAGCTCATCTAAAATCATATTTTCTATAGAAACAACTCTACTCCATATCTTACATTTTATTTGGGGTTTTTAGGGGAAAAAATCTGTGAGATTAATAGAAAACATTCAATGTTTGGGCGCAAAACAATTAATTTTTCCACAACTAGTTATTAATCTTTAATTTTCTAGTAAAACCTCATTGAGTACAATTTTAATAGGTAATCTTACCATTTGTGTCATTCTTTTTTTAGAGGCTATATACTTTATTTTTTAAAAAATACACAGTTCCTCCAACTACTTTTCAATAAAAAAAAGTAACCTATAATTTAAGATGAAGGAAAAAAGAAAAACAAGCATATCTTAGTGGGACGAAGAGAGTAATAAATTAAAAAAATAATAATAATTTGATTGTATTAGGAAGAAAAATAAACTCATGAGAATTTAGGAATACTCTAGACTGGTTTGATCCACTCTGCGATCCTCCTAATGCAGGGTAAGAGATTCAGATTGACTTTTTAATTTATCAATCAATCCATTGATTATACTTTTTTCATTTTTGAAATTTTTTTTTTCTGATACTCCATATTTTATATTTTTACTGCTAATTAAATAGATTGTCACGGATAGATTGTGGCGAGGCACCCTGGGTCCATCAACTCCCCCATTTATAACATAATAATATTTGAAAGGGAATGAGTTTAAACGATGATTACCATAATTAATCGTTAATTTGTCATTGTGGACTCGTAGTAATATAGACATTATATTAGCAAAACAGTTCATTTATCTTCAAATTGAAGGAGGGGCGGGGGTGTTGAAGATTTCTGCTGTCAAATTTTATGACAATTACATAACTACACGTGGAGTTCAAATTATTAATTAATAATTAAATAAAAAAGAAAATAAAAGAAAAGAAAGAAAAAGGGAAATTAGAACTTGTGATATTCTATGTCATTTTTACTATCCTTGAATATATGCTTGACGATGCTTTTTTCTTTTTTATTTTTTGTTTTTATTTTTATTTATTTTTGCAAACTATACGTCTGAGAATGCTGGTTGAATCTTGTGAATTTATTTTATTTTAAAATAAAACTCTAACCAGAAAAAAGTTATTTCACAAAGACCATATAAAAGAAGCAAAATGTAGGAACAGGTGAATGTTTGGGGAGAGATTCATGCATGTGTTAACAGTTCAACCTAATAATGCTCTCTTCCTCTCATTTCTGACCAAAAAATCTGGACAATTTATTGATTCAATGGTTTGAGATCAATCTGTTCCTTTTTTATTCACTCAAAAATTGAATCTTCCCTTTAAAATCCCCAAATAGATGCGAGTATATGAATAGGGAAATCAGGGCGACTGCTTCCTAGGTTGTCCTGCCTTTATGGCCGTAAGTTTTGGCGTTTCCCGAAACAATTGCTATTCTTTTAATTGCTATTCTGTATGGAATCCTGAAAGATTGTATTGCACTGGAATGTTGAGACTGCAAATATTACTAAATTGAATCTACAGAATGGAGAAAAAATATTTATCTGGCAGATTCATATTTGTTAGGTTATGTTTGAACTGGTTTGTGAATGACTGAAAGGGCATGTTGTTAATTACAAGCAAATTGTTTAGGTGCCCCAATTATTTGGAATCATGATATCAACATTTTCAGCTATCCTTGGCATAGTTTCATTCTTGATGAAATTTGGAACTGGCCATACATCAGTCCATGTTCACTGCGCAGTGAAACAATGTTCATGTGCTTAAGACCAACCTTATATGAGTAAGGTATATGAAGATTGCTTCTTCCATGTTCACTGCACAGTGATACAATGCTCATGTGCTTAGGACCAACCTTATATGAGGAAGGCACAGGAAGATTGCTTCTTCCGATATAGATTCTCTTAATGTATAAGATAATCAGCCTTGAATCTGTCCGTTCCTTTATAGTCCTCGTGCTTGAATTTGGGTAAGTTGTTTAAAATTGCTCTTAGTTTACAATATTATTGCCAGTTGCTTTTCTTCACAGTTTGCTGACTTCTGATCTCGCAAAACAGGAGCTGAAGATGATACTTCACCGGTTTATGAGCATCTTATATGTGCTCGACAAGCTGAATTCTTATCATTTGCTTATCATTGATGATCAAATTTCCTTTATCGCACCCCATGACATCCCTCTATATTCTGTCATGGATAGTATTTCTGGCATGGTTTTTTCAGTCATGCAAGATGCATTACATTAGGTTGAGCATCTAGTATGCTAGATGCATTAGTCAATGTGCTTCACGACCAAGGGGATATTGACTAATGCATATACAAAAGTCCCACATTCCAGTTAAAAACGAGAGATTCATCTAATATGTAGTGTGACAATGTTATTGTTTAACTTGGTACTCAATGCTCTTATTATTAATTGTCTGGCAGAAAAACTGGATGTCCGTTCCTGAATTTGGAGGGTGGGATCACCAGGCTGGGAATAATCCTAATTACTCTGTAGTATTTTCACAGGCGCGTGCCAATAGGAAACATCAAAAACATGACCTCACTCGTTACAGCATAGGGAATGAACAAGAACTTCTGACTAAACCACCGACCGACGAATCTGGTGTGGTAAGATTCTGTTCCAACACTTCTATAATCTACTTAATTTTCCTACATTATTTATGTTGAAATCTGCTCAATATGTTGATAACAAGTCTCATTAGCGATCATATATATTGTGAAACATTCGTGATGTATTTACTGTAATCATCTTCCCCTTGTTGATTGATATTCTAGCATTGTTTTGATCCATATCCCCTTGGTCACATTTCAATGCACATGGATCAAGACATGCCAGAGAATGCAGTTTACAATTACCTTGCCTGTTCTTCTAAAAGCTTCGCTACTATGTTCATAATGGTCACATAACATTTGAGATCTCCTGTGTTTTGCATATGCTAGGGACGGTTTCCTAGCATGTCTTGGTATTCTATTGTTGTTAAGATGTCAAGCCACCACAGTTCTATTTTCAATTTTTGAAATTTAGAAATAGGAAAGATGTAAAATAGGAAAGCTGTTAATTATGTTGAGAGTAAGCATTTGAATGTCCACTGCAAGCAACATAAAGTCAATGAAACGTTGAAGAATGTTTGTCAATTAAAATGCTGGAGTCAGGGTCCTCTACCATATGATATGGGTTGACTAACTTAAAATTAACCCCATTCACACACACACACAGAGTCCAGTCGCCAAAATTTTCTTCAGAGTGGATTGTACAAAGTCATAGTGCCTTTTTCATACTTCTTGCACATTTGTAGCTATGGAAGAGAGACTAAAAGCTATGTGAGGTAAAAGACATGCCAGAGAATGCAGTTTATAACTACCTGTGGCTGTTGTGAAAGCTCCCTTACGTTTCTGGCAAATATGAAAGAGAGAACAAAATCAAGAAATTTATATATGTAGTCCAGCACTTACCTTATTTAGTTGGATGTAGAGAAGAAATTTTCACTAAATAACGTAGAAGCATGAGAAGGGGCATTGCAAACTCAATCCCTAGCCTCCTAGTAAGTACAGTGCAAATCTTTTTTGTGTCGAATTCAGTTCCTAACGTACATCAGTATGTGGGAAAATACCAGTCAACTTAAAACATTAGCTAGGAAATAGGAGTGCTATCCGGCAAATTTTGTACTCATGTTCTTTGTGCCATATAGTCAAATTCAGTACCCATATAGCTTGTTAAAATATAAGCATGTGTTCTGGAACTCTGGCACTTCGTCTTTAGTTCTAAGACTGGAGCTATCCATATTCACTGGACTCTCCAGCTGAAAGTTTAGTAGCAGAGATCGGATTGCTCCTTTTTATTTACTATTTTTTTTTTTTAATTTACATAGAGCAGCTTGGCCGAGCCTGAGCTGGTGTGAGAAAAACCTTTTTAGTCCAGACTCTGGCTCACAAGGCTTTTTGATGAGCCTGCTGGTGAGCATTTGGCTTTCGAGCTGTTTTTCCATCTCTATTCACTACAGGCTATGGATGGTTTCCTAGCATGTCTCAGCCCCAGGCATCTATTATTTGTTTTCATTTTTTTTTTAACTTCTAGCAAGCTAGGAATATATATAAATCTTAATTCTATGATCTCAAAGAATTTTAATTGATATATCTCACTGTTTAAACCATTAGAGATTGATCTTCATGTTGGAGGGGTGCGTGTGTCTGTGGTTGATAGGCTACCTGCTTCTTTCTAATGTTGTCAAGAACTCTCTGTTGTGCAGAAGAAAAAGAGGATCCCAAGGTGCTTCAGTTGTTGGGTTTTACCTAGATTCTAATGTTCGTCCGATCTCAACGATTCCCTGGTCGTGAATTATACTTAAGCGTATCAATTACCGTATATTCAGAATCGAACAACTTCTTTTATCTGTATATAATTATCTAAAAACATACTAAACCCGATATGGATGTGACTACAAGCATCTTCATGTAAGGATTCAAGAATATATCTATAGTTACTGCTTTCAGATTGTGTAAACTCTTTGATTCATTGTGCTGTTGAACTTTTGAATTTTCTATGCTTTTGTCAACTCATTATTATGATGTTGAATACTATGTATATCGAGATGAATATATCATCGAAGTGGGTTGAGCAAAAGCCTATCATTGTGTGTCTAGTTCATTTCATAGGTTGCAATAAAAGTTTACTGCGATAAAGAGAACAAAAGTTCCTTATCCATGCTGATGTTGAAATTTGGTTCTGTTTTTTATTTTAGTAACAAGATAGAAGATGATCGGTATTATTATGCAGAGACCAAGACCAGTTTTAGAGTTGACAAACTGTTTGGCAACTATCCAGATTATAATTTGGATTATAATCTGTTACGTGGCATCATTTTATTAGTTGCTTTTTGTAAAAAGTAAAAGATTGCCGCTTGACTTTTTGAAAAAAGTGAAACTAATGAAATGATGCCGTGTGGCAGATTATAATCTAGATTATAATCCGGGTGAGTTGCTGAACACCCTGTGAATGTCAATGTCGTACAAACACTAGTTGTAATTCATAGAATGCATGGAAGATGCTCTTCATCACTTTTTCCCCATGAATTGGTTTCAATTTGTTTGGTTACATGTATTTCTTCTCCAGGATTTTCTAGTCACTGCTCTCAAAATTAAATGGCTTCTTGTGTAGAAATTGAGTCTAGTTTAAATAGCGTTTTGCTTTGTTCAAGGGTTAACTTTGAATTGCAACTAAAGGTTAGAATACGGAACCAACTTATTACCAAAGCTGGTGTTGATACATTTGACTCAGAATTCTCTATAAACAAGGGTAAATGTAGATTGAACTGACCCAATTCAAAGTGACTGTTCTTTTATATTTTTCTTACAATCTCTCGTCTCTAAGGAAACAGACTAGAGTTGGCCGTCACAGTTAGCCGTGGGTTGGGATGGTCCATAATTGGTATCAATTGGTAACAAACTTTAATTTGTTAGGGCGAGTTTCACAACCATTAGCAACAGCACATCATTGAAGAATCCACATGTCCACCTTTAGATCTGAAACCAGAACATTTCGGTGAAATATACCCTAATTTTTACATTACATAATTTACATAATAATAATAATCTGAAAATAGTGCTGCTAATTTTACTGCAGAAGATGAACAAAAACCGGTTGTTGTTGTTGTTCAAAAGTCTAATGCATATCATTTATTTACAAAGAAATAACATAAGAACTCCGAAGGATAAAACTGGGATTGTTGTCGACAATTACTTAAGTATTTCTCCAATGATTTCAAATTCACCACCACACATCAAGTCCAAATAGCATTATATGAAATTTGTTCCATGCAGCCAAGTCCTTATTCTCCTTCTTCAGGAGAGTTAACTTCTTCAACAGCTGCTTCCTTATCTCCAGCTGCTTTCTCAGGCCCAGTAGCTCGTCCTCCGTCATCTTTGACATCTTTCTCATCTCGTCTTCAACCACAGGATCTAGAGCCGGCTTCTTCTCCCCAATTGGTTTCATCTTCAGATGGGCATACTCAACCTTGTGAGACATGTTCGCACCTTCAAATATATATATATATATAGACATATATATATATATGCAAAGATCGCAAAGAGTCAAATAAGAACCAGCGCAATCCAATTTAAGCACATAATTATCACTGATTTCAAAGAAATATCTTTAAATCAGTCCTAATTTCTAGTTTCTCAACTTGGAAGGCTTTCGATTCAGAACTTAGAGACCAATCATTTGGGCACACTTACACGATTAATGGTTAAAATTTTTTCTTGGATAGATAGAATTCATAGCTGTGGTTACTCACCCGTGACACTGGAGTCGGCGGCAAATCAGGAAATTTCACTTAATCTGGTGGCAATTTCTCTTCTCCTGAGAAATCGTTTTGGTGGTGAAATCCGGAAGTCCTAAGGTAGACGAAAACCCACGACAACTGAGAGATTAACCCGCTTGTACCGCGCTTTTACTCTGAAGCCTTCAAATCATCATTCATCTTCCAGCCGTGTTGTGTGCGTCGAACCCTAGAATGATTGGGGATTCGCGTAGATTGCGTAAGAGAGTACGGGCTTTTCTGTCATTTCGACTAGAGGGTAAAAGTCGCGGTACCGCAGGCGCGTTATTACAATGGAATCAGGCTGTAGCAAAGATGGTAAAAAAAAAAAAAGAGGGTGATTTGTTACCTGTAGTATTTTCATAAGCTCGTGTCAATAGGAAATCACAAAAATGACCTTACGTGCTACAGCATAGGGAACCAACGAGCACTAATTTTGACTAAACTACCGGTTGATGGACCATCCTTTGCCTAAATATACATACATTCAAGAAGTAGAAAGCGGCTGTCTAAATGACGACATTTATTCTTGCTTGTTGTTGACTCGATTCTTCATATTTTGGCTTTGACCAGTTCAAGGTGAAAAATGGGATTGACGGTGGTTAGCTAAAGTTTTTTTTTTTTTTTTTTTTTTTTGGGGGGGGAGCCTTGGGGTACGCTCACTTCTTCATTTTTGTTTAAGTTCTGGAGATTCTCAATCGCTCTTTTTAGTAGAGAGGAATAGTACATGAATGGCCGTTCTCAAACGAGGGAATCCTAGATCCAGTATCATAAGTCATATCGTTTTGACATTTTCAGGAAAACCAGTTTTCAGGTACCTAGGCATGGTTTATGCCATGATCAATATAGGAAATAAGGGCAACCCCAATTTAAACTGAAAGAAGTATCTCACCTCACTTAGGAAGAAGTAGTTGGAGCTAGGCTCCCAACCATGAGAGTTTGCTTTTGTTTTATCTTTCTAATAGTGGTATGATCATAAAGGATCCGTTTATGCCATGATTTATGCCATGATCAATATAGGAAATAAGGGCAACCCCTCACCTCACTTAGGAAGAAGTAGTTGGAGCTAGGCTCCCAACCATGAGAGTTTGCTTTTGTTTTATCTTTCTAATAGTGGTATGATCATAAAGGATCCGTTTATGCCATGATTTATGCCATGATCAATATAGGAAATAAGGGCAACCCCAATTTAAACTGAAAGAAGTATCTCACCTCACTTAGGAAGAAGTAGTTGGAGCTAGGCTCCCAACCATGAGAGTTTGCTTTTCTTTTATCTTTCTAATAGCGGTATGATCATAAAGGATCCGTTTTAGAACACACAGTTTCACGTTCGGCCCCAATCTCTAGTTTTTTTATACTATTTCTCTTACTGATTGTATTTGCTTTGGTTAGCCGCTAAAAGATGATCCATAATCTACGACCACCCGGAATTCCTAGCCAGTCTTCCCTCTAAAAGGCAGCGAGAAAGCATCTGAGAAGATTCCAGTTTCTTCTTAGACCATCGACTAAGCCTCATGTTTTCTAATGGTTCTACGAGGCCCGGGGAGAACTCCTTTGTTCCAAAATGATATGGAAAAGAAATCCTGGAAAAAAGGTAATATTAAGAAACTAAGGGGGTATATTTGAAAGGTAATGGGGATGAAGTCCAAAGAGGATACTAGCAGAGTCCGACATCCATAGGAATATATAATATTATACAAATATACCGTTTATAGAGCATCACACACTTCTCACTGATTCTCTTATAACTAAGACTAGATGTTGAAGTAGAAGGCTCAGAGACTACTGACTCAAACTTAGACTTGGATTCTTGTCGAAAGACTATAAACTTTGAACCAGTTATGGAATGCCTTAAGTAAGAAATGGCAAGGATTAATTAGAAGGTGCATAAACAAAACACCATGAGAGGTTTGGATTGGACACTATCCTTCGATGTCTTAGCCCTCGTAAGTCCAATACCATTGATGTCCAATAACCTTGATAGCAATGGCTAGATCTACTACTACCTCGTCCATTGAATATAACAGAGCAAATGATGGTACATCAATGGACATCAGGATGATACTAGGAAATATGGTCCAAAGAATCTCGATGGTTGTTCCATGAACAATCCTTTATGAGATTGGATTTTTTTTTTATATAGTGGAAGTGCCGTAAAGCGCGAACCAAGATCTATGATATGAAAACAAAAATAAGAATAAGGAAGAAAAAGATATCATAATGTAAGTTTATTATTCCTTGCATCATAGGTGTTGCTGCATCTTGAGATCCTAACTACTACGGTTCCGCTGCATCACAATGAGCGATTGTGAGGAGTAGCCCTTCTAGAAAAATTATTTACTTCAGTTCATTCTTTTACTACTCTGGTCCGGCCCCCACCCCCCAAACAAAAAGAGAGAGACTTGCTCTTCCAATATAGAGAGGGGGGGCTATGTTTGGGGGATTCGATAAATAAGAAAGAGGTATCGTTTTTTTTTCAAATGAAAAATGAAAATTTAAGAGAACCGTCTTTTAATTGAACTCTTCCTAAAATATTCAAATGAGATCGATGTAGACTTTGAAAGACCTTTTTAAGCACGTGACTTCGTTGATTATAATAGAATTTATCAAGAATGTTTATCAAGACTTTTGAACACTTTCCTTAAAACACTTTTCTAGTCTTTCATTAGACATTTTTAAGACTTTCCAAGACTTTTTATGAAGTATATTTAGTATTTACGTCATAGAACCCAGTTTTAGAACAAGTTCAAGAATATAGTTATAAAATTCACTCTAACATGGACATATGCAGCGGGGCATGCATCTTTCAAAGAGATTAAAGAGCAGCATGTGTACATAGCCTTGCGTTCATCTTTACACATAATGGTTCTTCTTTATTGCTTGAAAAGATCACAAAAGTAGAAAAAAAATCTTGAATCTTTTATCGCTAACTTCATGAAACCAATCAAGTGTTTTAATGGTTCCTGCAAGAAATTGGTAAAATCTATATATATTAATAAAATGAGAGGTGTTGCGGTACACTTTGCCTGTGTAAATTGTGGTAACGTTTGCGGTGAGGTTTGTTTTCCTATTTTTTAATGCCATATTTATCATCTTTCCTTTCTGTTGGAGGCAAGAGATAATTGCCAACTTTTTCCTACTCTCTCTCTCTCAGAATATTATTTGGTTAATTTGCTTTCTCTCTCACGAATCCACACGGGATATAATATAGATTAGGATTGATATTATATTAAAACATTTTTCATTGATTTTTTCTTAAATAATCTTTATGTTATGCAAATTTAGATCCTTCTTCCCTTTGTGATGAACAGGCAATCGAGATAATCGATAGTCTTACACGATATATATACTTCCTAATTTTTTCGAGTTTATCTTTTATTTGGATTGTTAGCTATTTTTAAACGATTTTGCTTGTTTTTTTTTTTCTCGATTATAGATGTCTCCAATGGAAAGATAATCCCTAATTTTTGCATATTCTATCCGGATGGAATTGAATCTCAATTCAGTTGGCTAATATCCATCGGCTCTATCTCTTATTGGTTTTGGGTTATCAATTAGGATTTTAATTTTAATTTCTGGTGATAATACTAAAATGTTTGTGGCACCTTTTTTTCATCATTTATATTGGAGTTCTATGATTTTATATAATGTTATAAATCTGGTGTTAGACTTTATTTGAGTGATTTCCTCAAAATGAAGCTATTAACCATGGTCACGGGTTTCGGCAACCTTCTTCACACACAATCCAGTAAGAAACTATGTCACTTGCTACTTTGTTTTGTGTGAATTCTTGTAGTTTTCTACGTGATTTGGTCTGTTTCTTCATGTAGATCGGAAGAGC
>CAVNYN010202509.1:0-46655 GCA_963692815.1 Nyctanthes arbor-tristis
TTTTTATCAAACAAAAATTATATATTGGATTTTGTCTATCATTTTGTTTGAAATCAGCATATGTGCTTGTGTGTTGAATTTTTTTATAAACTTTTATTTTAACTTTTTTAACACAATACAAATTAGTAATATATTTATGGTTAGTAGACTAAATTTGGTTTTGCCAATCAAATTTTTGCTCATTTAATTAGGCTGGTAATATTTAAAGCGTTAATTACATTTTTGACAGCTAATTGGGAATAAGTCACGCATGTGTTTGTTATAAGGTATATCGGAAGCAATACTTGTTGTGTCGACCCATGGTCAGTATCTCAAATCTCTCTGCACTTTGTACACTTCTGATGCTAAGAGCATGGCCAACGGAATATATGACTGACAATTCAAACAGAAACATATATTTCATATCTATAGAGTTTGATTGAAAAATAGTCGATTCCATCTCCAAGAGACAAAGCCATTAATTTGAAAAAGTCGGCTTACTGGGTGTTATGTGTATTTTTCTTATATAGAGATTTTAGAGATGATGACTGGTTTGCTATGCACGCATGTTTTTATTCTTTGGTATGTCATAAAGCAAATATGCAGTTGTGATTGACCTTGAGGTATGTCCTCTCACACACAGACCGGATATAACATGAAAAAATTAATTTAGTTGTGTGCTAATTTTTGACTAGTAGATCTTTGGTTAGTCTGTTAATTATAAATTAATTTATTTAACTGTGAGAAATGTGTTTTAAAAAAAAAAAGAAAAAAAAATTTCAGACTTGCATTTGTTTTTGTCACACATATTTTAATCTGCATGCTTGACTATTGTGTGATTTTTGTTAGATATTCATGTATGCAGTGTGTACTTGGTAAGAAAATCGGCATCTACTGAGAATAGAAATTTGACTTTTTAAGGGATATATTATTATTGAAAGATGTGGAGTTTGGGATCTCTTATGATTATATTGGATTATATGATGATTTCTCTTCTACAATTTATCTCAACTATTTGATGATTATTTGGCTTTTCTTTATTACAAAAAGGGGAGAGAAATATTATCTATGTGTAGTGATTACTTGTTGAGAGGGAGTAATTGCATTTTTTTTTGTTATATTGTTTCACTACACATGTCCACGACATTAAAAATCAAAGAGGTTAAGTTTTGTAATTAAGTAAAGCTAAAGGAGGAGATTGTTGGTAAAATATATGTGCAAGCTTTTACCAATATTTTTTATTGTCTTTACTTAATTATTTCGGAGTTGATTTTTAATTGTCAAAAGATTATTAAAGATAATATTTACTTTATTTCAAATTATATTCAGTTTTGATTGTTATTTGAGATAAGTATTTTATCACAAATAGATATTTCATATTTAATTGTTCATTGAATGTAGACATATTGTTTGAATATGAAATATGGTTGATAATTCAAATTCGAATATTTCTGATAATTATCCTTAGACTTTTGGGAAGTCTGTTTATTGTAGGAAAGTGGTCAAAAGTATAAGGCCTTGGGGAGTGCTACTGGGCTTTCAAAACATCACATCAACGAGGAGAAATATTGAGTGAGGCTTACCCAAAGTACAAAAAGTTGAACATGATAGAATTGACTCAAGTTGAGCAAGACAGAACATACTTCCCATGCATAGATTTTTTCCAGAACATTTTGAACTGAGAATTCTTTGAGCGTGATTGTTAACAATCCCAAAATAAGTAATCAGTTTTTTGATGTTGAGTTAAGAATGGAGGTTTTTAATCCAGAAGGTGGTTGCGATCAAGTACAAGAAAAGAGTGGTGATAAAGTCAAGACTGGAGGGTTTGATTCTACTCCATCAACAAGTCAAAAGAAAGAAATAGGGGAGTTTATTTACTTTCTGTGATTGTTCTTTTGTGCTCTTGCTAGTTTACAAAAACGGTTTTTCTTGTACTTTGATTATCTTTATAGTAGATTGTTTTCTCGTGGCAAGAGGGCCCGTGCATTTTCCCTTGGGGGTTTTACCATGTTACATCTGGTGTTCTCACTTTAATTCCGCAATTATATTCTACATGTATGTTGTTTGATGTAGTAGTTGCATGAACTTAATCCTATTTCATTTGGAGATTGTACTCTACAATACTATGCAAATTCCGTGTAGCTCACTTTGAATAGAAAGTTAAATTGAAATATTTATATCACTAGACATATTTAAGGTACTTGAAAACTTTCATATAATAATATTAGGAGGCTTATTATGAGGTTTTGCTGGGGAGTAAAGGATAAGGAGCGTAGGGTGGGGTGGGTTCGATGGGGAAAGTTGTGTGTGCCAGAACAGAAGGGTGGTTTGGGCTTCAGGGAATTGCTGGTATTTAATCAAGCTCTTAAAATAGCTAAACAATTTTGGAGGCTAGTGGAAAATCCGAATTCTTTGGCGGGAAGGGTGCTTAAGACAAAATATTTTTGGGATGGTTATATTTTGGAGGTAACGGATAAGCGAGATTCTTCTTTTTTGTAGAAGAGTTTGATATCGAGGCTTGATATGGGGGATAGACATAATTTGTCGTGGTAATCGTTGGATGGTTGGGAATGGGATGCCAATACGGATCTTCTCGGATCCTTGGATGCCTCGTCTTATTTCTTTTTAGCGTATTACTCTGGTTGTGCAAGATTTACTATGAGTTAGTGAGCTTTTGGATAGGCAGGGGGCTGGAACGTGGAGAGGGTGAAGGAAGTTTTTTGTTCAGTGGATTGTAAGGTGAAGTGGATAGTAAGGTGATATAATCTATTCCAATTGAAAGGGATTAGGAACAAGATACTTTAATCTGGCATTACAAAAAGAATGGGTGACATTCAGTTGATAGTGAGTATCACATGGCGAATTCACCTTTACGGGACATGCATCGAGGTTAAGTATGGGAGATGGGGTGTGGAGAAAACTGTGGAAGTTGAATATTCCACCTAGCTAAGGTTCGACTTTTTATGTGGGATTTGCTGCATGATGCCCTTCGGACGGGTGAAAGTATGGTTCGGCATCATATCAGTGGTGATTTGAGGTGCGTTCGGTTGGGGAGAGTGAGGGAAATTGGCATGCATTTGTATTATGTTGCTGGGTAAGAAGAAAATGGAAGGACTTAGGGTTTTAGCATCTCTTTTATCCTTGAATAGGGCAAGTTTCAAAGGAACGCTAAGTTCTAATTTAATGGAGGGAACGATGGAGAGCAAGAAAGGATAGAGATGGTGTTATGGGCGATTTAGAGGGAGCAGAACAATGTGTTTCATAGGGGGCGATGTAGAGAAGGGGATGCATTGATGGATTTGGTGATTGCTTATTTGTATTATTATCATCAAAATTTGGGTTTGAGGTCGTCTGGTGAGAAGGTGAGAGGGAAAGAGTGACAGAATGCTATCGTTTGGAGGGAGGTGGAGAAACAATGGGCTAAAAATGGCATGCGATCCGGGGGTTAAGAATGAGAGAGTGGGGGTTAGTGAAGTTATGTGGAGCAATGAATGGGTAATTATTGGAGCTTTTGCAGTATCAATTTAGTACCCTTTTGAGGTGATGATGGCGGAAGCATATGCTTTGCAATATGGGTTACAATTGTGTTTGCAACATAACATCAAAGTCGGTGAAGTGGTGGATGTGCAGAAGGTGGTAGCGGGTTTGTGGAACAAGGATTATGGTTCTAGTGGAGTTCTAACGTTTCGGCATATTGATACCCTAATGAGTGACCTTGGGTGTAATAAGTGTCGTTTCATTTCTAGAACGCGTAATTGCATTGCTCATTGTCTCGTCTCTACGGTTGTCTCGTTCATAGTGGTATGCCACTGGTTTGATTATGTCCCTCGTTGTATTGCTCCATATGTTAGTAGTATTATAAATATATAAATCAATTTCTTTCAAAGAAAAAAAAAAGTGTGAAAATAATGTGTACTTTAAAGATCCTCTTTTGAAAAAAAAAATGATTTTTTACAACATTTAGTTGATATTGAATTGAAAAACTAAACATTGTAGACTAAAAGGATCTAGATAATCATAAATATTAGTCAAAAAGTAAAATAAAATTGATTTGTTAATAAGTATTTGATTCTCATTATCAATTCACATTAAAATTTCACCAACCATTAATTTGACAACTGTTCATTTATAATCACAAATTTTAAACTTTCATTAAATCTACACCACTCAGTTCACCTCATTATAATTTCTTATTATAAGTCAATGTAAATAATAAGATTCAAATAAAATTGTTTTGTCACTAATCTAGACACACTTTTCATGCTCATGGCAAAAGATTTCTTACCATTTTATGAATTTTCAAAATCGTTAAAACAAATGAAGTTGCATGAACCTTAATGGTAATCTTTAATAGAAAAGTACTTCCTCTGTTCCACAAAAATAAATTATTATTGTTGTTGTTATTATTATTGTTGTTGTTGTTGTTGTTATTATTATTATTATTTTCTTTGTCCCAGATTATAAATCATTTTTCTATAGAATCAAGACAAGTTCTGTTACAGAATTAGTGTGCCTATTACTTTTTCTCACTTATACTGCACAGAGAGGTCATTACTTGCTCATCAAATCAAGGGTTGCTATGTAAAAACGTGGAGTCTATATGCATAACACACATTGGCTCCATAAAAACTGGGCGTCACAACATAACAATTACCCAATGAATTGAACTAGTATAATGAACTTATCTATGTGGGAATAAATCTTGTGCATATCTTCCCCCTCCCTAATAAAAGAACAATTTTGTTATAGAGCCACACATCCTATATGGCGCCCCCAATCATCTAGGCCACTTACAACTTGAGGGGATTAATATTTGATTGCAAGAAAATGAAAAATAACACATGAATAGCAGCCCCATTATCACAATAAACTTGAGGAATCCTGCAACTTTTTTATAGTAATCACCACCAACCATGTCTGGGCTCAATTTCACAATAAATTCTTGAGCACGTCAAAAAATTTAAGAAGGGAAATGTTAGTAATGTG
Source organism: Nyctanthes arbor-tristis (assembly GCA_963692815.1). NCBI lineage: Eukaryota > Viridiplantae > Streptophyta > Magnoliopsida > Lamiales > Oleaceae > Nyctanthes > Nyctanthes arbor-tristis. The sequence goes on from CAVNYN010202509.1 coordinate 4,966, forward strand.
CTCGATTCCAGATGGAACACTTTCAAGAAATGTACATCGCTGTATATTATATTATCTAGATTCTACAACATTGTCTTTGAAACTTACCAGCTTTCTTCACTAACATATCCCTCAAGAAGACTGAGATCAGATGGAATAAGTTGGGTAGATCTTGGAGATATTTGAGCGGATAATCTCTTAGCTGACTCCAAGTTGTTGAGAGATCTTTCACTAAGCTCTCACATTAAATTTGAGAATGCATAACCTTCAAAGTTTCATCATCTTCACTAGCTCTGTTAATACGCCAGGAGCAGTTGCCTCAATGAAAGAGAGGCCGTGTAAACATTTTAGGGATCCCATTCCCATTGTACAGAGTCAAATGGACAACATGAATATTTACTATTGTGATTCACTATGAGATGCCTTAGATTTTGAAGCTTTAAGATCCCTACCGGCAGCTCAGTGAATGGACAACATGAATATTTATGATTGCTATGTCCCATTTATTCGGTCCTCTTTTACAATTATACTCCCATTTATCCGTTTCAATAGAAAATTCCATGTGTAGAGTATGATATATTGATATTAAGAATTTCTATTGTGGGAGGGGCTGGGTTTAAGTTAATATGACATGAAAGAACTTGTACTATAAGATTTTGAAAACTTTTGTTTTCGTGTACGTATAGACTATACAGTATAGTAAATTAAATCAAATTTAACAAATTACTAATGAAAGTGAACTTTTATAAGACAACTCAACTATGTAGGAATATATCTCATGAATTTTTTGTTTCATAAAAATAGATGCGAAAATAAAAGATAAATGGAGAATCCAATTCGTCTTCAAGGGTTTATGGTCACTTCAACTTTATAAAATGGAGAATCAGCCCAAAATTTAAATTCTCGTTACAATAATCCCATCCTGAGAGTATTAAATCTTAATTTTGATGGTAGTGCCCAATAAGCACCAAAATGACTCACATTATGCCCCCAGTTAGCTTTTAATTATTCTATTTTGAAATCCATCCAATAAGAACTTCTCTTATAGGAATCTTTAAATATCAGGCATCCGTGTTATTTTATTGAAATGTTGTTCTATCTTACCCTTGTAGTTTTTGGCACGAATCTAAGAAAAGCACTTTTATTGACTGGTTTTGTGTACATTCCATCATGTAAACACGATCCAAATGTTATTTCTTTTTTACTCTTAATCTTTGTATCAGTACTTCAACTTATTCCTAACAATTATGCGGGAAATTTTTTTAAAGCTCTACCAGTGCAACGCACGGGTGAAAAATCTAATAGAAACAGAATTAGAGTAAACGACTATAGAAATTTTGATTTCATATGGATCCCATTCATACATACAACGTAGTTGATTTAATCAACTTTTACTTTAAAATGGAAAACACACAAAAATAATTCTATTTGGATAAAAAATAAACAAAGAGTGACAAACTATAATACAATACACAGGACGTCGACTCAAAATACAATACACGGGGACCAAACTGATCAAAAACCTCCAGATCAAAATAAGAGAAACAAGAGAGCAGGAAACCCACTAACCAGAAACAAATGGCATGAATTTACAGTGAATTGCGTTGATGATAGGACTTGAAGCTAGTTTTGGGGCTTTCATTTCCGGTCTCCAATGGATGAGCTTCCCAGGCACCATCTCTCCAATAAGTGTAGTATACTTCACGAATATGTGCAACTTTTTGGTAATCACCACCCACTGTGTCTGGACTCAAATTTGCAATAAATTCTTCAGGCATGTCGAAAAATTCAAGAAGTGTGACGCGGCTAAGGTGCTCGATTCCAGATGGAACAGATTCAAGACAATTACATCGCTGTATAATTAGCTTATCCAGATTTGACAGGGCTCCCCCCTCAATTATCACCCGCTTTAGATGTACCAACTTGTCAATGTTTAAGCAGTTAAGTCTTTGAAACTTACCCGCTCTGAAACGCATTTCTTCACCAACATATCCCTCAAGAATATCAATTTGGACTAAGTTTGGCAGATCTTCGAGATACTCCAGTGGATCATCTGCTAACCTATTCCACCTGAAATTAATTTTTATCAAATTGTGGAGAGACTTTATCCAATGGGGAAGATTTAGTAGACGGCCTGTCATACAGAGCCGACGAAGTGATGCAGGAGGAGTAGATATGTGATCCGAGTCTAGGATCTCATCTTCTGCTGTTGAAGATACTAACAATACTTGAAGATGTTGGAGCTTTTCAATGGATGAGCAGAGATCCATTCCATCTTCCCTTCTCAATTTGAGAATGCCTAACCTTCTTAGTTCTTTCATCTTCCCGAGCTCCGTTAATACGCCTGGAGTGGTTGCCTCAATATGACAGAGTTTGTGTAAAGATGTTAGAGCTCCCATTCCCGTTGGTGGCTTGAAACCAAGCCAATAATCGAAAGGAAGATACGAATATTCACAAGAGCGATACACCAGGAGATTTCTCAGATTTTTGAGTTTTAAAATATGCACAGGCAACTCAGTAACATAAGATTGTTTAAGGTCTAATGTCTCCAGATTTTGAAGCTTCTTGATCGATTTTGGAAGTGAATTAATTTTTGTATGCCTCAAAGAGAGAGATCTCAAAAGGAAGAGCTTGGTGATTACCCCTGGGAATGATTCTAGAGGTGATCCTGACAGCTCTAGAACTTTAACCATCCTACAACTATTAAGCAGCTCAAGTATTGATGACATGGATTCCAAATCAGTTACGTCAAATGCATGTAAAGAACGAAGTTTAGTGCCACACCTCTGTCGACTGAAATTTGCTCTGGAGCCATGGATTGATAGGTGACGAGCTTTTTGGATCACTACATTGGGTTGTTCATTGGCGATCATCAAGAACAAGTGGTCTCTTGATTTTATTAGAAGCATCTCCCTAAGAAAATCGTGGATGCAGCAAAAACTTATGTTTCCATAAACCTTATACCTCAGCACCTGGATCAAGTTTTTGTTGGCAAGCTCATTTAGGTAGCCTTCAGCAACTTGTTCCAGTGTTCTTCCTACTTTTGGTTCCACGAAACCTTCCATTATCCATAGCCGAATCAAATGATTACTCCTTATTAAATAAGCTTCTGGATAAATGGCCAGATATAACAAACAACATTTTAGATAGTAAGGCAAATCGTTAAAGCTAAGCAACAAGATCCTATTTAAACTTCCAAGCGTGTCATTGCTTTCTAATTCTGCCCCAAGACTCTGATCAAGAGTCACCCAATCTTCATATATGTTGCTCTTTGTGGCCAAAAATCCCCCAACAGCACTGATAGCAAGCGGCAGTCCTGCTCATCTCTTTAAAATGTTGTTCGAAATTTCCACCAGATTTTTCGGACATGAACCCTCTCGAAATGCCTTTTGACAAAACAGTGTCCAAGATTGATCTGGAGGAAGGGGATGTAACATATACACACTGCCATTAGTTCCAATTGAACAGTAACGAACTACATCAGTATACCGTGTCGTCACAATGACACGACTACCACAAGAGTTGTTAGGCAATGCATATTTAATAGCGTCCCATGCTTGAGTGCTCCATACATCATCAAACACTAGTACATAACTTCTACTCTGCAAAAATTGTTTTATCACTTCCTTTAGCTGATTACTGTCCATAGTGTTCATTCCTTGAGGTACTGCTTGCTTGGTTTCATCAAATAGTTTCCGAATTGTGCCCTTGAGAAGATCCTCAATCTTGAACGACCGAGATACTGTTACCCACATGTGGCTCTTGAAATGCTTCTTCACTTGTGCATCATCATACACTTTCTTAACAAGGGTTGTTTTCCCCAAACCTCCCATTCCAGCCACAGATATTACACTCAATCTCGTATCACCCTCCATGATCCATTCCTTCAACTTGCTTTTGGGGCTCTCTATACCCACAAGATCAGCTTCTTCTGCCAAAAGGGCATCACCTCTAGTATCATTCGCAAAGTCATGAGTGCTGGTTCCAACCCTTGGATTCAAGCCTTCCTCGAGGATGTTGAACTGGTATCGATATCTCTGACTTCCTTCTGCAATGCTGGTGACACGAGATTTAATGCTTTTGATTTCAGAAACAATATAAAAATTCAATCTTATGTTTCTGGTACAATCTAAACATTTACAAAGAACACCGATGCACCTATTGTCGTGATGATTTCTTGTCAAGCCAAGAACAAATTTGTCAAGAACATCTTCAGCGTCATATGCAACATCGCGAACTTGGTTAACCCAAGTTCTCATCTCCACGTTGCTATCCTCCTTGGCATCGGCAACTCTCAGGAATGCCTTTATTCGTTCCAATTCATCTCTGATGTACTCCACTTCAGTACTAACTCCTGCCACCTCCCTCAGCTTTTCCCATAGCGGTGTTGCGAGCCTTTCTAGTACAAATGTAACAGCACCTTCTGCCATTTTACTTCTTTTAGTGAAATTTACTAGGTTGCAAGTTACAGCAGTAGAATGATGGTCCACGGTGTTTATAAACTTCTGAAGAAATGGCATAGATGCAATTAGTCGACGATTCCCTGACTCAAGGAGAGAACATAAAAAGATTAGAAATGTTTTCAGCTTTTTTATTAATATATATATATATATATATAGAGAGAGAGAGAGAGAGAGAGAGAGAGAGCTGAATTCAAAAAGAAAATGTGCTTAAACTTGATGCAAATCAAACGGTGGATGTTAGATATTAAGCTTGATACATTAAAAAAATGCAAGTCAAGGTTACTATTAAAAAAAGCACTGATTCTGATCTCTTCGTGCTTAGGATATAGAAATATTAAAGAATGAATGAGCGGTTCATAAAGTAGACAGATGAGATGTGGGTAAAAAGAACAAGTTCATGATTAAAGAACGAATGAGCAGTCAAATTCCCCTTCACTAGCTTTATCTTTCATGGCTTGTAAGAAATTTGGCACAAACATCTTGAGTGGGTATGGAAGTCATCAACCTATGAAAAATGAAATCTTCGGTCCAACAAATTGTCACATATATATATATATATATCTTGACACTTAGAATAGAATTATTAAAGAATTAAAAATTCTAGAGAGACATGTAAATAGAACATGAATAAGTGACATTGTATATGTAGCACACTTGTATTGAATGATGAAAAAGTAACCACGTGATCATCACCCAATAAATATGTGTCACATGAGAATGTCACCTAATAATATCACTTTTACACGTCTCCATAAAATTGCTCTTTAAAAAATGAATGAGCGTCCATAAAATTGAAAAAGAGAGGTGGGTAAAAAGAAGAAATTCACATTGACATGTGGTTGAGCAAATTACTAGTTTTAAAAAATCCCTGGAATCCAACTCCCCATTACTAGTTTTATCTTTCATGGCTTGTAATGACTTAGTTACAAACATCCCGATTGTTTGACATTAGCAACCCTCAGTAGTGACGCCATTCATTCCAACTCATCTAAAAAAGAAAACAGAAACAAACTGGGGTGGGAGAGAAAATCACAAACCTTGACTTGAATGAAATTGAGTTGTGGCTGAAAATTTTGTGTGTGAAAAAAAAAATGTATGGTTTGGAGTGAGTGTATAGACCTTGAGTTAGTATTTTACTCCAATGTGGTTATTAGCATTGGCTGGGAGTTGGAGTTCTACATGTGCAAGGATTAGGAAAGGATTAAAATTTGAGTTTCTTGGAAAAGTTATAATTGTGTTTATAGATAAATAAATAAATATATATATAAAAGAAATTATTAAAATAGTAGAATGATGTTGGATCCTAATGCGATAAATTAAAGAAAAAAAGTATTTTCATGACTAGACAAGCCAGAAATAAAATGGACATTAAAATGGCGAGGTTATAGCGACGCGTAATTATTTAGTAAATTTTTTTATAAAATTTTTCAGTCATTACAACATTACGTCCTTAAAATAAATTTCGTCTTCAAAATTTGACTTACTAGCTTTATGAGGTCAGGGTAATTGTCTCAAATTTCTTCCTTTTTTTCCCAAGTCACCTCACTACTTTTCTGTCTACTCCACTGGACTTTGACTAATAGAACCTCTTGATTTCTCAAGATATGGACTTTCCTTTCCAATATATATAGGGGTTTCTTTATAGGACAAGTCTTTCTAAATCTCAACACTCTGGTAATTCACTACGTGATTCAGGTCAGAGATGTATATCTTCAACAAAGAGATATGGAAAACGTCATGCACTGCTGAGAGTTCTGGCGGCAATGCCAGCCTAGATGCTACATTACCAACCCGTTCTAGTATCTCAAATGGCCCAATAAATCGCGGTCTCAACTTTCCCTTCTTGCTAAAATGCAGAACACCCTTTATTGATGCCACCTTAGGGAATACCTTATCCCCAACTTGGAACTCTACGTCCTTTCTTTTCAGATCAGTATAACTCTTCTGCCTATCCTGAGCTGTCTTCATCCTAGACCGAATCTTTTCAATCTATGCAACAGTCTTCCTTACCAAATCTGGCCCCAATAATTTCCTTTCGCCTACATCATCCCAATAGATTGGTGAGCAACACTGCCTGCCATACAAGGCTTCATAAAGGGCTATGCCAATAGATTCATGGAAACTATTATTATAGGCAAACTCTATCAAGGATAAAGAGTTATTCCATTTGCCACCCAAATCCAGCACGAAGCTCTCAACATGTCCTCCAAGGTTTGGATGGTGAGCTCTGCCCGTCTATTTGGGGGTGATATGTGGTACTAAAGTTCAAACGAGTCCCCATAGCAGTCTAGAGACTCTTCCAAAACCTCGAGGTAAACCTCAGGTCTCGAGAGGACAAAATAGAGATCTGTACATATAGTCGAACAATCTCCTTGACATATAAATGTACCAATTGATCTATACTGAAGGTCATCCAAACTAGTAAGAAATGAACTGATTTAGTGAGTCGGTCTACGATAACCCACATAGCATTGTGACCCTTGACTAATCTTGGAAGTCCCACTAAAAAAATCCATCGTTATCTTCCCCAATTTCCACTTAGGTATATCCAACGGATTTAACAAACCTGAAGGTCTCTAATGCTTAGCTTTGACTTGCTGGCAAACCATACAACGCGAGACAATTTTTGCAACACACCCCTTTATGTTCTTCCACCAGAAGGAGTCATGCAAATCATGATATATCTTTTGTTCCACTTGGGTGTACCTCGTAAGGGGCGGAGTCATGAGGATTTCATTCCTGATCTGTTCATTGTTTAGAACCTACAGTCAACCCATGATTATAAGTGCTGAGTCTGAGGTAATATCAAATCTTCGTTGCCGAAAGGTTGCTACTCCAGACCGGATCTTTTCTAGGTATTTATCATCTTTTTGGAATGCTACAATGCAATCTCGTAAGTCTGGTTTGACGATTAAGTTTGCTAACCTACTCGACTTTGTTCATTGGCTTCGCACCTCAATCCTTAACTTCTGAAAATCCCGAATCAGCTGATCCTGAAGGGTACCCAAATCTGATAATTGTCTGATATTCTTTTTGCTCAATGCATTTGCAATAGCATTAGCTCTTCCTAGAAGGTAAAGGATAGTGCAGTTATAATCCTTTGCAAACTTTTACCAATTTCAGCCATCGTCGTTGTCTCATGTTCAGCTTTTTTTGGGTAAAGAAGTACGTCAAGCTTTTGTGATTATTGTAAATCTCGCATTTGCTTCCATACAAATAATGCTGCCATACTTTTAGAGCATGTACTACTACTGCAAGCTCCAAGTCATGAGTTGGATAGTTTTGCTCATGTGGTTTCAATTCTCTCGAGGCATAAGCTACCAACTTCCCATGCTACATTAGTACAGATCCCAAACCGTGTTTGGATACATCGGTATAGATGAAAAATCCTTTAGCACCATCAAGAATAGTCAACACTGGTGTCGACACTAACCTGTTCTTCAATTCCTCGAAACTCTGCTCATATTAGTTTGTCCACTGAAACTTAACACCATTCCGGGTCAGCTGAGTTATAGGGCCTGAGATCTTGGAGAATCCCTTAATGAATCGCCGATAGTAGCCAGCCAACAGTAGAAAACTTCTCACATATCCAGCATTAGTAGGTGTAGGCCAGTGCGTCACAGCCTTAACTTTAAAAGGATCAACTTCAATCCCTTTGGCTGTCACAACATGGCCCAAAATTCAATCCTCTCGAGCCAAAACTTACATTTTTTAAATTGGTCTTACAACTCCACTGCTCTCAAAAAGCCCAGTACAATGCTTAAATGCTCCTCGTGCAGTTTTGGATCCCTCAAGTAAACCAGTATGTTATCGAAAAAGACAATGATGAATTTATCCAGATCCTAGTGGAAGACTCGATTCATCAAATCCATGAACATTGTGGGGGTATTTGTGAGACCAAATGGCATCACTGTGAATTTATAGTGTCCATATTGGGTCCTGAATGTCGTCTTTGATATGTCAACTGGCTTGATCTTCAACTGATGATATCTAGATCTGAGACTGATCTTTGAGAATACTGCAGCACCTTTCAGCTGATTGAATAAGTTTTCAATCCTAGAAAGAGAATACTTATTCTTTATTCTCAATTATTGAGTTTCCAATAGTCGAAGCACATTCTCAAACTGCCATGATTTTTTTTAACAAACAGAACATGTGCTCCCTAAGGGGACATACTCAATCTGATGAAACCCTTCCCCAAGAACTCCTCCAGTTGAAATTTTTATTCTTGCAACTCTTTAGGTGCCATAAGATATGAAGCTTTAGATATAGTGCTACACAGAGTACTAGATCTATGGCGAATTCTACTTGCATGTCTGATGGAATACCTGGTAAATCTTCTGGGAAAACATCAGCATATTCACAAACACTAGCACATGGCCTAAAGTGATTTCTGTCATTAACTCACCCTAAATGACTAACTAAATATCCTTGGCAACAACTTTTTCCCGAAAGCTTCTCTGCTTGTATAGCTGATATGAGGCGGGGAAGTACTCTGACATTTGATCTATAGAATCTAAATGGCTCTTCCTGTTTTTCCAGAGTACTACCTCCTTCTCAAGGCACATGATGGTAGCGCGATTAATACTTAACCAATTCATACTCAATATAACGCCAAAGTCCTTCATCTCGATTAAATGCCTCTACTCACATTGGTCTATCGACTGAAACTCAACACCAATCCGGGTCAGCTGAGTCATAGGGCCTGAGATCTTGGAGAATACCTTGATGAATCCCTGATAGTAGCCAGCCAACCCTAGAAAACTTTTCACATCTCCAACATTAGTAGGTGTAGGCCAGTGCGTCACAGCCTCAACTTTAGAAGGATCAACTTCAATCTCTTTGGCTATCACAACATGGCCCAAAATCCGATCCTCTCAAGCGAAAACTCACATTTTTTAAATTTGGCATGCAACTCTTCTACTCTCAAAGTGCCCAGCACACTCCTCAAATGCTTCTCGTGCTGTTTTGGATCTGTCGAGTAAGCCAGTAGTCATCGATGAAGACAATGGTGAATTTATCCAGATACTTATAGAAGACTCGATTCATCAAATCCATGGACACTGTTGGGGCATTCGTGAGACCCAATGGCATCACTGTGAATTCGTAGTGTCTATATCGTCCTGAATGCCGTCTTAGGTATATCGATCTGGCTTGATCTTCAACTGATGATATCCAAATCTGAGATTGATCTTCGAGAATACTGTAGTACCTTTCAACTGATTGAATAAGTCTTTAATCCTTGGAAGAGGATATTTATTCTTTATTGTCAACTTACTGGGTTCAAAATGGTCGAAGAGCATTCCCATACTACCATTTTTCTTTTTAACAAACAGAACAGGTGCTCCCTAAGGGGGCACACTCGGTCTGATAAAACCCTTCTCCATGAACTCCTCTAGTTGAACTTTCAATTCTTGCAACTCTTTAGGTGCCATATGATATGGAGCTTTAGATTTAGTGCTGCACTGAGTACTAGATCTATAGCAAATTCCATTTGCATGTCCGATGGAATACCTGGTAAATCTTCTGGGAAAACATCAGCATATTCACAAACGCTAGTACATGGCCTAAAGTGATTTCTGTCATTAGCTCACCTTTACTTCTTTTTACAGAGGTAATAGAATGATTAGTCCTCCCTTCCGATCTATTAAAATACCACCACCTTTACTCTTTATATGAAATGCTTTTTTAAGGTGTCTTGCCTCTCCTAGGATAAGGAGAAGTGTTTCTTAACGGAGTTCGGCTTTGGGAGTAGATTTTTCTATCCCATATAATCTGAATTTCTCAAAATGCAAAACTTGGAAGAGTAGGGGTCAACCTTAGTTTAAAGCTCAGGGTGGAACGTTATATACAACTAACTGAAGAAATCTAAAGTAAAATCCTCACTTTCAGAGCAGGAGAGCTTACAATCAGCCTTAGTAGAAAGCAACGGTAGAGATATAGTAAGAGTTCAGCCTCCTACGAAAATCTTCATCATACCCAGTCGGGCCCGCAGGTCTTTCGCTGAACCACCACTGTGGTCCGGCGGAAAAACGGAAGTCATCCGTATCAAGTGATACGTGAATTGCTCAGTAGTTCTTCGCCATTACCGTAGCTGGCGGAAATAGCTTAATGGACTTCGTGACTTTGCTTAGTTTCCAGCGTTGCAAAGGGATAACCTTTCACTATCTGGGCACCCTAGAAAGAGGGGTCCCACGGACTTATTCCCCGAAGATCAAGCCATAGTCCTTGGAAAGAGTTAGGAGGATGGAGTGACCTGAAGATAGGGATCACCCTTCCTTGGCAACCGCTTTTTCCCAAAAGCTTCTCTGCTTGTATAGCTGATATGAGGCGGGGAAGTGCTCTGACATTTTGATCCATAGAACCTAAATGGCTCTTCCTATTTTTCCGGAATACTACCTCCTTCTCAAGGCACATAATGGTAGCGCGGTCATTACTTAACAAATTCATACCCAATATAATGCCAAAGTCCTTCATCTCGATTAAATGCTTCTGCTCATATTGGTGTGTCCGCTAAAACTTAACACCCTTCCGGGTCATCTGAGTCATAGGGCCTGAGATCTTGGAGAATCCCTTGATGAATCCCCGATAGTAGCCAGCCAACCCTAGAAAACTTCTCACATCTCCAGGATTAGTAGGTGTAGGCCAGTGCATCACAGAGATCAACTTTAGAAGGATCAACTTCAATCTCTTTGGCTGTCACAACATGGCCCAAAAATTTGATCTTCTCAAGCGAAAACTCACATTTCTTAAATTTGGCATACAACTCCTCTGCTCTCAAAGTGCCCAGCACACTCTTCAAACGCTTCTCGTGATGTTTTGGATCCGTCAAGTAAACCAGTATGTCATCGATGAAGACAATATCGAATTTATGTAGATATTGGTGGAAGACTCGATTCATCAAATCCATGAACACTGTTGGGACATTTGTGAGACCCAATGGTATCACTATGAATTCGTAGTGTCCATATCGGCTTGAATGCCATCTTAGGTACATCAACTGGCTTGATTTTCAGCTGATGATATCCAGATCTGAGATCGATCTTCGAAAATACTGCAGTACCTTTTAGCTGATTAAATAAGTCTTCAATCCTTGGACGAGGATACTTATTCTTTATTGTCAGCATATTGAGTTCCCAATAGTCGAAGCACATTCTCATACTGCCATCTTTCTTTTTAACAAATAGAACAGGTGCTCCCAAAGGGAACACACTCGGTCTGATGAAATCCTTCTCTAAGAAATCCTCCAGTTGAACTTTCAATTCTTGCAACTTTTTAGGTGCCATATAATATGGAGCTATAGATATTGGTGCTACACAGAGTACCAGATCTATGGCGAATTCCCCTTGCATATCTGATGGAATACCTGGTAAATCTTTTGGGAAAATATCAGCATATTCACAAACACTGGTAAATGGTCTAAAGTGATTTTTGTCGTTAGCTTACCCTAAATGACAAACTAAATATCCTTGGTAACCGCTTTTTCCCAAAAGCTTCTCTGCTTGTATAGCTAATATGAGGCGGGGAAGTGCTATGACCTTTGACCTATAGAACCTAAATGCCTCTTATCTGTTTTTCTGGAATACTACCTCTTTCTCATGGCACATGATGGTAGTGCGGTTATTACTTAACCAATCGATACCCAATATAACGTCAAAGTCCTTCATCTCGATTATATTCCGATCTACTTTCAGTATTAGTCCGTCAAAATCAATTGGTACTACCGTAGCTATCTTAGTGGTCTTGATAGCTCCCGATGAAGGAATGCTAACCTCAAGTGAAATACCCGTTCTCTCTCCTACTACTTTTAGTCTAGCTAGATATGAGGTAGATATAAAAGAATGTATGGCTCCTGAATCTATCAGGACATATACAGGAATACTAGAAAGAGACAGTATACCTATTGTCCTATAATACTATTATCAAGGAAGAGCAACATGCAAACATTTAAATCAAGACATATACAGGAACAAACAATCATAATGTACCCCAGAATATGCTATTTTCTGAGCTATCTTCACCACCTGCCTATAAGTAGGTAATGAGTGAGAACAAACAATCTGGCCAATGTCTAGGCGTAGGCTCCTCTCAAACCTCCAAGCTTTCATGGCCTCTGTGCTAACCAAGTTTGGGGCATACCGAGACATCTCTTCAAACTTCCTTTCATATTTCGTTACATCCAAGTCGCTCTTCTTAAAATTCAGGAACTCGGACTCCTTGTGATCTAGAGGAGCCCGAGGGAAGTATTTATCTATTAAATCTGTTTTGAATTGTTCCCAAGTCAGATTCCTTTGCTCCTTTTGAGTCCTAGTCCTACACACGCACTTCCACCAATGGCCAACACGCCTTTCAAGCATGAATTATGCACATAACGCTTTCTGATTATCGGGGCATGAGATGTGGCGGAAAATTTTCTCAATAGACCTTATCCACTCTTCTGCAGCTAAGGGATCATTACCACCATCAAACTTGGGTGGCCTGCATCTATGGAACTGCTCTACGATGGGCTGGGATGGGCAGCTTGAGCTGCAAGGGCACCCTGTCTAAGGTCCTGCACTGCTTGGAGCAAATCCCTCATCAGGTTGGCTTGTGTGTTTTCTCGTGACATTTCCTTTACATAGGAAAATAAAACAAGTTTATCTCCATCGTTATCAAACCATAACACAAGCGTACGTATATAACAACCAAAATCATTCACCATCAATAAGGCAAGAAGGAAACTTTATTTCATTAGTCACTGAATATCCTTAAACGAGGAGTACAAAATGTCTTAAATGAATGAATAGAACTGTGAACTGAAATAAATGCTATCATAAACTATAGTTTCCATCTATCTATCCTGCTCTTCTACTTGTCTAACCATCCATTTCCCCCACTGCCCGCTGGCAGTGTCTGGGGGTATAAGTAAGGGTGCTTCTGCTCAATGGTGTGCTTGGGGTATACTCATATGGCCCATATACTCTGGACTCCGTATCAGACACCTCGTGGTCCTCATCTAGCATTATCACCTCCTCATCCAAAACTTTCTGTACCGGCTCAGGCACATGTATAGGCACAAATGTCTTCCCATGCATCACCAGCTCGTCACAAAAGGTCTAGTAATCAACGTCCACCCCATGATGTCCCCTTAGCTCCCCGGGCAATTAGAAGATATGTGGGCACCGTTCCTCTGGAAATGTTGATATCAAGTGGCCAATAGAGTCTGCGTTATTTGTCCTGAACCCACTGGCAATGGCTTTATGACATGCCATGTTGTACCTTAGTATAGGCTCCGATACAGTAACTCCAGGCTCAAACCTATATGACATGTAATTATGGAAGATTGTACCGGTCCTTGCCCTGAAATCTTTCGTCTTACCTCTCGTCATTGGTGCCATATCTGAAAGTACTGTTTATGGAAAGTCCAGCTAAGTTTTACTAGTTTGTCAATTTAAGCTAATTTCGAGGACTATGAAATTGAAATCATCAAATCTTTCTCACTTAAAAAATAATTACATATGATGCCCAATTATGATCAAACTCGATTCTTTCATAAAGTCGAATTTAATTATTCTTTCTTAAATATCTGTCTTATAAAGTCTTATAAATCATATGTATTTCACATAACATCACAAATACTTTCAAAATAAATAATTATCTCAAACCAATGAATCTTTTATTTACCTTCAGAGTCAGCAGAAAGAACGATGGCAATGGAAACCTATGAAAATTCTTGACTTTATTTCAGTGAAAATCCTTTTTTTTTTTTGGAGAAAATTTTGCAGGTCTACAGCAACGTAGAACCTAACTTTGATACCAAACTATAACGCCCGAATTCTAAGCACCCGGAACATTACCCATATTTTCTTCCTTTTAAGTAAATGCCAAAGTGGACAAAATTTACGGAAAAATAATTTTCATAATCTTAAAAATAATATCACAAAAAACTTATCAATGTTAAGAAATAGGGAATTTGAAATATTCATGAGCAAGTAAATAATGTTTAAATTGTTTGAAAAGAATTCCAAATTAATTCAATGCCACCACTACTCAGCGCATCTCCTCTGACTCTGAACCTGCAAAATATTTTAATTTGAAGTTCATAGAAATACTCAGTAGTCTCGGCGCAAATTAATTAACTTATACCACAAATACACATATAAACATGCAACTACATGAATATCTCAAAAGGATTCTTTATTTGAAAACAAGCATTGTATAGTAAACGCAGGTTTCCAACTCTCGTTTCATACTATAAAGTAAGTAAATATAAAGCGCATAGTAATCAAGTAATGTATGCATATAATAAATAGTCTCATCTCGTCTCGTCCTAAGCATAATGCAAATAAACTCATGCATATAATAAACATATAAATCATATATTCATGCACATACTAATAGCACAAATCAATTAATACTGTGCATATTTTGAAAATAACTTCTTCTAAAAAAAAGAGACTACCTTAAACTTTTTGAGCTGAGCAACCTTCGCAAAAATCTTACTTACTTATGGATCTTTACGCTTTGTTTAGTCAAAATAAAATAAATTATCTTAATATTGAAGAAATAATTCTTTGTAAAAAGAAATAAACTTTAAGGACTAAATTGAAATTTTGAAATAGCTTAAAGCTAGGGCTAAAAAGCTTGATGACAAACTCTAAGGCTGAATTCATGAAATCAGAAGATTAGGAACCCTATTTAAGTAAATTGAAAAACTTAGGATTGAAATAAATAAATATGAAACTCGGGCGACTATTTTTAATAAAACATCTCATTCTTTATTTACTCCCCACTTCCATAGACCCAAAACGAAGCAGGAGTAGCGGGCTTGAATAGGCCATAATCGTGCGCGTGTGTGAGAAATTTGGCGCCGGCGAGCTAAATTCTGGTAGGTAGGTGAACTGAAAATGAGCTTCTACTCTTCTATTCATATGATTGAGGCTGGGAATGAGTTTACAGCGAGTTCATGGGATGCTTCGTCTGTTTTTGGGGTTTGACTGAGTGTTAGCGTCGAGGTGTAGGTGACATGGGACGAGTTCTTGAGTTTGAACTTTCAGTCAAGGTCAGGGGACCGAAAGGGAGTCGCAGAGGCTGAGGCTTGAGAGGGAGAAGGTCACGGTGGCAGTGTTCGACCATAGAAAGGGGCTTGGGTCTTGGCGAGGCAGCCGAAGTGTGTGGGGCTGTAGGTATTGCCGCAGGGGACGGAGGTGGCAGTTTAATGGAATTCCGGCGGTGATGGGGCGTTAGCCGGCGGTGGAGAGTGCCTCACGTGTATCTGTTTGTGTAAATTGGGCATTGGTTTTTCTTCGGTACATTGTATGTCAGTGTGTATATCTCTGATATGTGTGTATTGGACGTGTGTGTACTGATGAATAACTATCTATTGGGTAAAAAAAAAAAAACAGAAATAAATTGGCGTGGGAGAGAAAATCATAGAACTTGACTTGAATGAAACTGAGTTTTGGCTGAAAATTTTGTGTGTGAAAAAAAACGTATGGTTTGGAGTGAGTGTATAGACCTTACGTTAGTGTTCTGCTCCAATTTGGTTGTTGGCACTGGCTAGGAATTAGAGTTGTACATGTGCAAGTATCAGGAAAGAATTAAAATTTGAGTTTCTTGGAAAAGTTATAATATGTTTATAAATAAATAAATAATTAAATAAATAAATATATATGTATATAAAAGAAATTATTAAAATAGTAGAAATGATGTTGGATCCTAATGCGATGAATTAAAGAAAAAAAGTATTTTCATGACTAGACGAGCGCGAAATAAAATGGGCGTTAAAATAGGCGAAGTTATAGCTACGCGTAATTATTTAGTAAATTTTTTTTTTTAAATTTCTCGGTCTCTACAGTTACTAGAGAATGTATCAAAGTAAAATGAGTTGAATGAGGGGAGAATATAACCTGGATTGGGTTTCAACATTTTTGATTTGTTAGCACCTTGATCAATTAATAATTTTTTTTTTTTGGCAAACTTGATCAATTAGTAAGGGTTTCAACATTAAAAATAATTGTATTAATCATGTTAATCAATCATTTTAAGATTTTAATTAATATCTTTTCTTTTATTATTATTATTATTTTTTGCAGCCAATTTCTTGTTAAACAATTATTTTTTTTAGTCTATAAGATAGTTTATTTTAGTTTATTTTCTCAATTAAATTAATTTAAAGTTTAAATAATTTTTTTGTTTCAACTTGCACCATATTTTGACAAATACTTAATTTCGTATGTTTAATTTTGTTTTTTCATTTTAATGATTTTCAATTTTTGTTATTAAATTGTTTATTTATATAGCATTATGATACAAAATATTTTTATTTTCCTTTAAAAAATATTTTTCTTTTTCTTTTAATTAAAAATCTTGACATTTCAAAAGTTTATCTATATCTTTGTGCATAAAAAACTAATATTAGTGATAAGTAAATAATTCATTTCATAACTATGACTTTTTATGTGATTAAGGTAATTATTTTGTGTATTTTTTTATTATTTGATATAATATAAATATTTTAAAGTATTGCTTGTTCTTTTATATGAAAATAAAATTTTCAATTTAAAAAAATATTAGAAATAAATTTTAAATGTGTGTAATAACACAATTTATGGGCCCATTATTTAATATTCGACTTAGAGACCCAAAATCTCAAGTATGGCACTGAGATTAAGATGTCAAGTATAATAATTTCAACCAAAAAAAAAAAGGATGCCAAGTATAACTTTTCTTATTGCTATGTAATTACCATTAATTAATGTACTTAAATTATATTTTAATTGCGAAATTAGTTAACAAATGCTAGATATTGAAAAATGGAAATAAAATTAGTGTTTGATTCTTCTTCTTATTTATGAATTCACATTGATAAATACTTGTTTAAATGTTTTGAGAATGTAATTATTTTAACTTGAGATTCTCATAAGATTATGCGTGCATGGTCCTTTGCTAATAATCAAGTTTTAGTACGTTCTATTTTTGTAAATATGTGTACTTCCCGTGCATTTCATGAGTAAATATATAATAGTATTAATAATATTTGATGATTATGATTTAGAATAAAAATAAAAAATTCTTTTAATTCTTTTTCGAGTGGACAATTGTTAAAAATTAATGTTAGGGGTAAATCATATATAATTTATCCTACTTGTAATATTGTTTCTCTTGGGTCTTTTGTAACAAAAGGGCGTGTATTTAGATTTTTTTAGAATAAATTTAGTGAGTAATGATTTCTTTAGAGAATATATGAAACTATATGATGAATTGCGAAAAATAATTTTTCTAAGAATATATAGTGGAAATGTGAAAGAGAATTTATTTTGATAAATGAATATCATCCTCACTCTAAATATATTCTTAGAGTTCTTGTACTGATGCTTATTGAATAAGGATGTGAGTGTAGGGTAATTTTGAAGTTCTATAAATTTTGTATGTTTTCTTTTTTTCATGGTTTCTTGGTTTTCATACTCAACGTAAAATTAAATTTGTATTAAAAAATTCCTCATTAATTCTCATTTTCATTAGTTAAAAGTATTGTTCTATAAATAACAATTAAATTAGCTTTTGTGTAAAGTGAAAGCATTCTACATTTCAATTTGATTATGTTTATGCATATTAGTAACATGTGTATATAAGTGAACAGTAACGCAATAAAACTGCGATTATTTAGTTTTTTTAAAATTATCACGTATTTTTTTACTAATTATTCAATTCTGTGCAATGCACATGTATACAACTAGTAAAAATGAATAAGAACTAACTGAATTTATTTTAAAAAATAATGATATATCGTGGTTTGAATTATGATGCAATAGTTATATGCTCAAATTCCGAGTAAGAAGTCTCATGTTCAAATCACACCCACCTCTTCCCCTACTTCCCCTTGAATTAAAAAGAAAAAAAGGTAATACTCTATATTGTCACTTGTTTTCAACAAAAATGATAAGTAAAATTAACGTCACATGTGCATACTTTTAACATATATAACTATATATATATATTCCCACTTAAAGGGGCGCTCAATTTTTTTTAAAAAAATATTATGCTTTTTATTTCTCCCTTTTTTCGGCATTACAAGAGATTCTAGTGAAGGGGGACGAAATCCATAATTTTGAGTGTGAAAATTCTACTTAGATGCTATTAGACTACTTGACACTTAGTATTAATTTTAATTTGACAATAAAAATGAAACTCAAATCAAAATTACATTTTAGGACCAAATTGAATTCAATGAATACATTATATCTATCACTCAAGATTTAATTGAATTGGTCTAAAAAGACTAGATTATTTATGAAAATCGAAAAATAAAAATATATAACTCTTACATCTACTTACCCTAACGCACTTTTACAAAAGATACATTTATAATTACCCCTTTTCATTTGATTAAACAAGTAATGTTCAAAAATCTCTTAAAAGTTGTCACAAATTTTCTCATCACATGTGACCTGCATAGATATACAATATATTGATTTGAAATATACATAGTGTACATCGATGTAGGTCACATGAGGCGTGGAAGTTTCGTTACAAAACTTTAGAGAGATTTTTGAACATTTTCACATACTAAAGTTCACAAGTCGAAATATTCAGTGGCATCATATTGCATATTTTCCAGTTTCCAATTATTGCCCCCTTTTTTTTTTTAGTGAAAGGGAAATTAAAACAAAGTGGGAAAATAGGAGAAAATATATTCACACTACTATTTTTTTATAATCGCACCACATAAAATGTCTTTATATTTCAATTATATATATATCCACAATTTTTTCTTTTCAATCCATGTTTATTTCAAATTTCTATTAGTAAACAGTTTTTTCATTAAATATATTTTCTGCTTAAAAATCTATTAATCTACCTTAACATAAAGGAATACATATTATCCCTTTGTTTTATTAAAATTATTTTACTCAATTTAAAATATTTAAGGCCTTTTTTTACAATGAAATTCCAAGTATAAACTGCTAGGTACTGTTTGATTATAAACATATAAAATGTATAGAAAGAAAATGAATTCTAAGCAATTAAATTCCCTGGAATAAATGCTTCAAGGGAAATGTCAACTGCACATGTTTTATTGGCTTAACTTTCCACATAAAATAGTTGTTTTCCATCTTTTAGTGTTTGATAGCTATTATTTTCCATGGATATAATCTTTTTTCTTTTTTCCAAAATTTGTTATTTGATAGTCATTATTAATTTTTTATTGAAATTATCAAATTATATATATATATTGTACTTTTTTCCACGTATTTTTTTGATTTGCCCCTTTTTTTTGGTATGTGAAAGATATGCAAGCTCCAATTTTGAGCTGAATTTATATTTATATTTGAAACGAAATCAAACCACAACGGATAAAAAATGATAACTAATGAAAAATACAACACTCAGCTTTTGTCGTGCATCATTTTCTTTTATAGGCAATGATGATATGATGAGCACTTTTAGGATGCTTATGCATGTAAGGCACATAGAGTGAGACTTTATGACGATTATAATTCCATTACACGGTTTACTAATGATTTAGTGAATAATTTTGAGGCAAGCAACTATTCTAATAATACACTTAATAAGTAGAAGTTATATTAAAAAAAGAAATTACATGAAATTTAGTGAGTGATTTATGCATAAATATGAATATAAAACAGAGTAATAGACTCTAACAATGATCCATAACTAGAAATTTTGAAATGACAATTAGGTTTTAGATCTTCAACATTGACAAGAAACGACATGTAATATAATATCAAAAAATTCAAAAAAGGAGAAATTCTCAATTCTTATACGGGTTTCACAAAATTTTCATATTTTTTAACTTAAAAAATAATCCATTATCTTAAAAATATAGAATTCCTATTCTCTAGAAAACTAATTATCTAGGCCCTCTAAGGAAAATATTTTCCTTGTTTCCTATAAAATATTATTACATGACCAAAAATAAGAATATTTTCCAGGGAAAAAGCCAATTAAACAACACAAAGTGAAAATTTAGGTTAAAACTAGTATTTTTATAGAAAATTATGGTAATCACACACACATTTAGTGAAATTAGTTTGTGATAATTTTTGAAGATTATAAGGCCAAGTGGCAATTAAAAAAAGTGACTTAGTTACGAGAATTAGTAAAGATTAAAGGCATTTGAAATAAATAAAACATGGTATAATTAGTAAAAAGAGTTATGTCAATATAACTAGTCGGAAAATATGTGCTGTGGACCGCGTGCATCCAGGAACTTTATACAATTAAACTCTGCTGACATATTATATATTTTGCATCACGTTTTGTACAACCCAAACCACCCAAACAAGAGGCTAGGATATGGTAGCGAGCCACATGCCGCTGCTCTTCAGGAAGCATAACGCCTGTTAAATGCCGGCGAAACCCTTCAACAATGATGTTTGGTGGCTGTCTTCAGCCACCGTCGGCACCTGCCAGAGCCGGCAGTCTACTCTTCCAGTGTCGTGTGCGCTGCTGAGCAAACAAGGCCACCGCTTTCTCTCCTCCCTCGCCACCACACCACAAGAAGACCCGTCAGCCTGCATTGCCTTACTCTGAAAATTTGTAGCCTCGTCTTCGAAACATGTGGCTCTCAGTAATCTATCACACCTGTTGTCCCCGTCCACCTCCACGTCCACCTACCACTCCCGTCTCTCCTTTTTCGCCTTTCCTGTAAGTCCAACTCTAGCACCATAGTTCAAGAGTATTGAAAAACTAGTGAGTTATGAAACTTATGATGACAAACAACATGTTTATTTAAATAAAATTGCGTTCTACATGTTGCAGCTGTATACAGTAATCAGGCAGGAGGCATGGTTCAGTTGGAACGAGAAGCTGGTGGCAGATTTAATTGCTCTGTTATGTAAGCAAGAAAGGTTTGAGGAGGCAGAGAGATTATTTTCTGAAACAGTTTCCAAGTTCGGATTCAAGGAGAGATTTATGTACATTTTACTGTAACTTGGTAGATTCCCACTCTAAGCACAAGTCAGAGAAAGAGGTTATGGATTCTGTCAAAGAATTAAAGCAACTCATTTTGAGGTCATCATCAGTCTACGTGAAATGTAAAGCATATGAATCAATAGTTGTGCATTTTCTGTGATTAGGTTACACCTCATGAAGCAGAGAATTCAATGCGAGAGATGAGAGAGATGGGGCTGGAACCATCAGTTTTTGAGTTCAGGTCTCTAATTTATGGGTATGGAAGGTTGGGATCTTTTGATGATGTGCAAAGAAGCATAGGTGAAATGGAAAACCAAGGGTTTGAATTGGATACAATTTGTTATAATATGGTAGTTTCATCATTGGGAGCTCATAATAAACTCTCAGACATGGTTTCATGGCTCAAGAAAATGAGAAATTCAGGAACTCCACTGTCGATTAGAACATATAATTCTGTCTTGAATTCTTGCTCAGAAATTACCTTACTGGTGCGGGACCTTGAAAAATTTCCATTGTCCATCAATGAGTTGGTAGACAAGCTGAATAAAGATGAGGCCGATTTGGTGATGGAATTGGTGAAGTCCCCCTGTGTCCTAAATCAAACAATGGAATGGAAGTCTTCAGAGTTGAAGCTGGATTTACATGGAATGCATTTGAGTAGTGCCTATTTGATTCTCTTACAATGGTTTGCCGAGATGCAACTGAGATTTATTGCCCGAAATGAGACAGCTCCAACTGAGATTCTTTTGGTGTGTGGTTCTGGGAAGCACAGTGCTGTCAGAGGTGAATCCCCTATCAAAGATTTGGCAAAATAGATGATGCTACGAATGCAGTGTCCAATGAGAATTGACAGAAAGAATGCTGGATGTTTAATTGCCAAGGGAAAAGTTTTCAAGGAATGGTTACGTCAATTGCCGCCAGCCAGAGACTTTGCCACCATAAATTGTTCATCTCATGATTCTGCAAAATCCGATATCAAGGGGAATATGTGCAACACAGACGTGTGCTCTTCCGATCTGTTCCCAACGTCAATTCTTCCAGACAAAATGCGAAAACTAGAACTCCTTAATTCGAAGCCAATGCGTCTATACAAGATTTCAGCTTTTTCTTTCTTGTTTGTCAAATGGTACATCAAATCCTCCCCGTTTAACCTGCTGTTAGTGTTGCTCTCATGGGCAATGACAGCAGGAACCAAAATCTGTCATGATGTAGAAAACGCCATCGTTGAAGCAGTGCTACTTAAGCTCTGTTGCTCCTCTCAATGAAAACGAAATTTTCCTGGCCATTCCTGTGATTGTCGAACAATAACGTATGATATAAACATCAAATGTAGAACATATATCTAGGCATGATTGACTATTTTGCCATTATACGCTTATTTTGCACCAGAATTGGTTTGATATCAAGCAGATGGGAGAGCAGAAACCCTAAATCTATCAAGCAGATCAGAAAGAAAATTCAAAATTGCAAGTTATTATCCAACAAACAAGTGTGCAGCAATGCAGGAGTTAGATAAATTATCAGCTTCAGTTTGCATAATTTTTATATTACCACAGAAAAAGTTGTTCATTAAGCTGACTCATCCCCTAATCGGAAACAAAATTACCAGCATTGTTGTCAAGTTCTTCATTTTTAAGCATTTTCGGGGTAATCTGTATACAAGAAACGTCTAAAACTCTTACATATGGTGAAGTTATCCTGTCAGCGAGCATATGCCTGTAGCAACTTCCCGATGTCTGCAAAATGAGTAGGGATACAGAGATTCACAGAAAGATTAGCCCACCCAACATGGTTAAATAGAACACCACCAACATCAATCTTCCTATTCATCAGATTGCTATCACATTAACTCGACCCGTAAGAAGTAAATAAATAAAGATAGAATTTGCATTTACCACTCATATTTTTACCAATCCACGGGGGCTCAATTTAAATAAACACATGGTAAAACCATAAAATGCTCGGACTTTAGAAAATATAATGATGCCACATGGAGACATGGTTCTTGAAATCAAATGATCACAGGACTTTGAACATTTCTAGGGAGCGGAACTTTATTTAGAACTGATATTTTGAAAGTTGATTAATGGAAGAATGTGGTTGCGATGTAAAGAAAGGTTATTGGATAAGTGGGAAATTTTGTATTTTTGGAGAATGTGTGGTTGGGTATTAAAGTTTGACGTTGACCAACTTTTGATTTAAAATAAAGCTCCTTATAACAAGCTTGTAAAACACTAAGCCTAGAGATTGGTAGTAAATTAAGTTGAACCCGAAAGCACAAGATCACAAGTCAGAAAAAATATGAAGTCAAGACAGAACGAAACATACCCAAAAATTAATTGCTATCAGTCTGCTTGTAACCCTTAAAACCAAGGCATCCACCAAATATACATCTTTCCAAGGTTTTTGTGAGAAATTGCTTCAGCGATCAGACGACGGGCTTGGCCCTCCACAGCAAGAGGTAAAGATGGAGATGCTCCGACGCCAACAACAACTCCTTGCAAACGTGCTTCAATATTACTGATGGCTCTCTGAAAATTCAACCATTTTAATATTAGCTCCTATCAAAGTTAATGTCCGAATATATGATCCAATGAAGCTCATCAAAGCCAATTTTGTAACGTGTATAGCCTGTCTTACAAGTTCCCTTAACAGACAGCAAAAGAAAGGATACTGATCAAACCTGCGCGTGGGGATTTTGAACCTCTGTACCACTGGACTTGTGAGATTTTGTCCATTCTACTAAAGGGTCATGGATGAAAGTCTCAAGAACAGTCATGAGTGTTTCCTTGTGTGTCCTCAGAATCGAAAGTGTGATCTCACAGACCCTAAGAAAAATTCCCTCGTATCCAGTAATGCCTAGCCCATCAATCACGTTCTGCATATCCATACATTAAGAGTCAATAATGAAAAAATAAATAAATAAAGATCGCATGCCATGAGTGACAGATCAACTTAGGATTCCCAGCATCAGAATATGAAGATCCATAATATATAGAAGCAAAGATCAAGTAAATCTATAACTTTTCACGGTTTCAGAGCTAGCCATTACTTTGCATGTTTAGATATAATCATTTGTATCCACTTGTTTCCTACCTGAGTCAGCCTGAAAGGCACCAGTTCTGGTTTCTCTAACTGCAGGCCTTTATCAAAAAAGCAACTGAAATCGACATGAACACAGTCACCTGTGGTAGAATCAAAAAGGATATTTTCACCATGACGGTCTCCAAGGCCCACTATGTGCCCAACCATGGACCAAACTGCAGTAGTATGTGCATAGGCAACTCGAGCCCTGAACCAAGCAGCTGGTTCAGAAAATGTATTCAAAAACCATTTATGGAAAGCTGGAGGGAACATCGGTAGAATTTTGGTCTTCAGCATTTCATCTTCTGGCATTTTGCCTTGGCATTGGTCATAAATTCGCTTAATTTGAGGGTTTGTTTTCTGACGATCAAATTTTCCACAGCTTATATAAATATCCTGTAGGATGTGACGTAGACCACGAGTATGAGGCACCCACTCAACCATGCCACAATCCTCCGTAAGGGGAATCACTGCAAAAGTACGAATATAAAGCTTCCTCCTACGACTTTCAGGGCATTTGGACAGTAAACGATTTATCATTGCATTAAATTCCATCATGCGTGCATCTTTTCTAAGGTCATCCTTTGGTTTGCAGAGGAATGGATATTCAATTCCATCACTACCCAATAGAATAATCTGTGAACAGTAGAAGAAATATCATGAGTATAATATGAACAAGTTTTACTACTCAAGCTAATAAAATTCACAACATTTGCACCTTTTCTAGATGGCATATACCCATTAGTTACAACATCTAAACACACCATACTTCTATACAAATTTCTACGTACTCTAGCTTATGAGAGCTGGAGACCGGAAGTCCATATGGTTGAGAAGGAAGAGTGAAACAATTTTATTGTATTCTGCACTGTCACTCGATTATGCAAATGAAATTATAGAAAGTTTCTTATAACATGGAATTGAAACTGGAATAACTGATTCTGTTCCCAGAATAACTGGAATATTGTCTAGTAGGGTATGTACAGACTGAAGCCCGATTTGCATAGAGATTCTCAACAAGACGGGTACCAGACCATAGAGACTTTGATCCATAGCCAAAATATGAATTTTGTCATCAATATTTCCTTGACATTGTTTTCTCCCACCGTATTTTTGTAAAGTCCGCATAAGAATTATTCTTCTGGTTATGCTTCACATTTTCTGAAGCCATCCTAGATGATACAAACGAGTTTGCTTGCAGTCTAGCCTTTCTGAAGGAAAATTTGCTATTGAGGCTAAGAAAAGTTTCGTCTCACTAAACTATTCTGGAAGAATCAGTCAAACTCAAGGTAATATAACAACATACTTGAACTCAGAACTAAACAGGAAGCCCGTCTAAAGTGATTCATTAGACAATCCCTAAAATGCATGAAGTGAATGTGGATAGCTGAAACCTTTAACAGGTCATCATCTTATTGAGAGTAATGTCAATTATGTGAAACAGGTGTAAGTTTTACAGCCAATAACTTCATCGGGAAACTTCTTGTAGGCTATGCATTTTATTAGTGTCATTCTTTTCCCATCCAAATTGAGATATCCAGTTAAGTCTTATATTCTATCTAAAACTGAATTTCTATGCCTATTTACTTTGCTTGAACACAGTGAAATGCATATCCCAGAGTAGATTCTTCAAGCACCCAGATGAAAAAGGGAAAACATCGAGATTTTCAGAAAATTATAATCCGGTAATCTCTAAACCTGGTATGTGTGGTAACGACCTTTCCAAGAAATAAGAGATGGGGGAAGAAAGAAGGAAACAGAAATAGATCACTACAGTCTTACTTTCTTTGGCCGTTGAAGAGAGGAAAGGATCTCAGCCTCTTCCATTATTCCAGATATGGTAGGCAGATCTGTGTGGGAGAAAATATCAGATGTACCAGAATCAGTCAAATTTATATCATATGAAGGTAGATTAACGGTAAGGGATTTCTGAGTTGGCATTATGATTTCCAATGGCATCATCCTCTTCAAGGCACTAAATTCAGTTGATATATTGATTGTCCTTGTCTTTGATTGACCTGGGTGGAAGCACAACCGGATTAGATGATCAACTAGAGTAGCAAACTGCATAAACATGGAGTTGGAACCTCCGTGGGAAGATCCTCTTTTTGCAGCCTGTATAATCTCTGCAGCAGCCTCCCTCCTATTTGGAACTGTGGATTTTGTAACAGCTGCCACAGTCCAAAGGGCCTGTTGCGGATATTGGCGGAGAACAGAAGTAATGATATGCTTCACCAAACGGACAGTTTCTTCATTTTGGTGGCAAATTCTTGAAACCAGTTGAGGTAGAACAGTTAACCACTGGTATGTTGGCAAATCCTTAAGACAGCCTCTCATGATGCTCATGACCTATATGATAAAACGGAAAAATGACAAGGCACCATGGTGAGAAAACAGAGATAGTTTAAAGGTATAGTTACTACCTTCCCATGGATATTCTTCATATCTTTATTGGATGATTGTCCACTTCTATGATATATACTCCCGAATTCAAACCACAATGTTAACAACCGAGGAAGAGCCTGAAATAGATTCTTGTGGCCCCTGTGGAGTCCTTTGGCATAAAATAACAGCACATCAGGAAGGTAAGTCCACCATCTTCTTTCAGTACTTACATTTGTGGAAGCAGCAAGAGATAAACTGGATGGAATCACTCTCGGAGCTTGCTCAGAATTATCTTCTTGCCGTTTTCTAGCATCAACAAGCACCTCATCACAATATTTTGCCATATAGAAGTATCCTTTCTCCCACTTGGGTTGTAGCTCCTTTACCCTAGAATACAGACTTATCACATCTTCCTTCTGCTTTTGCCCAGTATAGTGAATCCACCTGGAATATAGGAGGAGTGTTTTTGCAACATCTTGATTATCATTCATAGATTCGAGATTGCAAATTACAGGTGGCGGGTTCAGTGGAACTACTGAAAGACTCGAAATTGAAGAAATTGCAGCAGAGCCAACAACCTCTATGGGCACGTCGAGAAGAGACTGTTGCAGCTCTGCAATGGCACCATCAGCTCGCCTGGTGCTCCATAGAAGCTTAGCCTTTTCAATGTGAACACTGGGTGCACCTGCAGCCTCAGCTTCCAAAATTGCCCGATTTGAAGTTTCATAATGACCAGCTGAACGACAAAGTTTTGCATATTGTATCCAGCAATTCCCAGCTTGAGTACCAAGACCACTGGCACCAAACACAAGTCTTCGGAAGGCCAAGAGGGGTTCTCTTGCCCAGAGAGAGGGAGGAGTGAGTTTGAGCCGACTTTCCCAATTTTCCAATACCTCTGAGAATTCAGGTTCATCAGCTTTGAAGTTTCGTTCCAAGAAAGACTCACCATACAGGAGAGAGTTGAAATCCTCAAGCTCCCGAAGCAGGTGAAGCTTTAGAACATATGGGTATGCTCGTGCATAAGAATCCATCCCAGCAGCAGCTAAAGGAGCAATTAAAGCTTGCTTAGACAATGCAATTCTTTCAGCAACCAAAAACTGATCTTTATTCATCATTGCCCGAAGAATCTTCGCAACATCCATGTCAAAGAGTGCATTGCTTTCGGAGCTGCTACAAAGTAAACCTTCTTCATCAGCCCCAGTCAGGTATTCATCCATCAAATCCCACCGGCCAAGCCTCCATGCAGCCTGAACACCTTGCATGCACCATGTTTTCCTGTATTGAGGAATCCTGGAAATTAATCCATCAACATGTGTAACCATGGCCTGCAAATGGCACATATTTAGCAAGCAGTTAAGGACATCTGAATGCCTCTGAACAGAAGTCGGTTCCATCTGCAAAGCCTGCTCACAAGAAGTCAATACTTCAGCCCAATTTCCTGCTTTTTTATTTATCAGAAGATGGTCTTGTAAGCTTTTTGATTTTCGCAAACATGCCAAACCTGATAAGCCATCCGGCTCATCTAAACCACTGTATATCTCCATTAGAAATGAAATGTCTTCATCCTCAAAGATACCACTCCTCTCGGAAGCTGGATTGAATGATCCCGACTTTTCCCGCACATAAGACTCAAAGTACAAAAAGGATCTGGCAAATGCCTGACACCTGAAAGATGCCTTGGCAAGGGTCATTTTAGGAATTGCATCCAAGAGCTCTGCAACATGTCTACACTGCACAAGCAATATGTCTGAATTAGTTGGACGACTTGGATTCTGATCCTTCAACTTCCCTGGCAACTTAGAATTGGATGATTGAAGAGATTGGGAAAGTGCAAGTTCTTGCTCAACATCATCTACCCACTGGCCTAGATTATCAAGAAGAGTAAACACAGCCTGAATGCAGACTTCGCTTTGCCCAGAATTAATCCCATGAACAGTAGTGCTATTATCTGATGTTGCCGCATCAAGAACTGATAGAATCTCCTCTGTTATGCCATGGCGGGCCTCCTCAGTCCCATCACAAACAGCATTCAGGACCAAATATGGTAGAAGGTACATTGCTATTTGCATATCATGGCGCACTATACCTCGACAAGCATTAAAAATAGTTGACCGAGGCACAGTGGCATGCACCGTCAATTTTTTAATCCAGAAATATATCCATCTCCTAAAAGACATTGTAGGGCGATAAATATGCCCAGAAGACGGCAAATCTGATGCACTCGGAAGCTGAAATCTAGATGTTAAACAAGGTGCTATTATCTCTTTAACATAATTAGAGAAACGGTCCCACAATCTCTGACCCCTTCCATACATTTCATTATCATTATCTGCAGTCCTAGAAGATTTAGACAACTTCACA
This sequence comes from Nyctanthes arbor-tristis, assembly GCA_963692815.1. Classification (NCBI taxonomy): domain Eukaryota; kingdom Viridiplantae; phylum Streptophyta; class Magnoliopsida; order Lamiales; family Oleaceae; genus Nyctanthes; species Nyctanthes arbor-tristis. The sequence continues at coordinate 34,155 of CAVNYN010202509.1, forward strand.
GTTGGTTTATCTTGCAGCTCCGGAAGTGAACCCAGAACATTGTCATCAAGTGATGCTTCACAACCAGCAAACTTTAGCAGCTCCTGTATAGCCAATGCAGCTGAATCTTGAACAATGGTGTCAGGAGCAGCTCTGAAAGCCCTGGCAAGATGCTTATGGATCGGAAGAGCGTCGTGTAAAAATTAAATCATCGTCTGAACATGCAATCTTAAACCGCATGCTTGTTGATCCCATAACCTTGGCAGGATCAACTGCACCTAGGGCTCCAAGGCAATCAGCACATATTAGTTTCAGCCGCTGTCCAACTGAAGTCCTTGATTCCTCTGCACATCCCTTAAGCAGTGAAGTAATCAACGAGCTTATCACATCCATAACTAAATCGCCATCCTTAGTAACCAAAGACATGACATCTTTTCTTTTCTGGTCCAAAAACTTGCTCAGCTCAGATGCGACCATGTATCTTACGTTCAAATTTTCATGATTCAATCCATCCACAACGTCGCGTAACTGATCTTTCAAGGTTGTGACTCCACGCGCTTCTTGTATTGCTTTATTCACTTCTGCTAGAGCAGAAACATCAGGCACAGGAGGTAACTCACGAATGTGCTGTTTTAAAAGAACTTTATTCTGAAACACTAGTTCTTCCAATATCTGCACTATCTTATGCAAATTTGAAGAAGAATTTTCCTTCTCTCTCTCTAAGAAAGGGATAAGAGCAGCAAAAACTTGAGAAATCACATGCTTGGTACTAGATGGTGATACTAAAGCAAGTTGCTTAATGAAAAAGTGCAAAACAGAAAGACCCTCAATCTGAAGCCATTCTTTATTAATGGCATGCATGAGAAGAACCATAATTTTTGGCACGTAAGTACGCAGATGGGAACCCATCAAATTAATTAGCAGTTCAATGCGTGTGATGGCCTGTTTTTGCAATGCTAGATCCTCTGCATGGAGCATTTTTCTATCAATGCTGTTAAGTAGTCCAACAAAAAGATCGCTTAAAAATCCTGGAAGATCTTCATTACCAGTGAGAATCCGTGCAACTTCTTTTATCATCTGTGGCACCCTAGCTAACCTGTGAAGAAATGGACAAAAATAATGGTTCATTCCACCACCAAAAATGGAATAACATAAGGAAAGGCCATTTGAAGTAAAACCAAAGCCAAGCTGGCTGATATGCTTCAGAAATATTATTTATCAGTTTGCAATGCTGTTCAAACTGATAAAAAAGAAAAAAAGTGCTTTTCAAATGACAAAGAAATGTTTGCGTATTTTTTAACAAATACCTTGTACAGATCTCTTCTGAATCATCTGCATCTGTAAAGCATATAAGTTCATCCAAAAGCACAGGTAAAGCAGCAGCAAAGATTTCTTGGTTGTCAGATCCAGTGTGTTCATGGTAGAACTCCAAAGCAGATTGTAGCTCCCGCCCATTGGCTTGATGAAGAGCTCTGGCAAGAACTTTAGGAAGCCAATTGACAATAAGCTGCACCATATCAGTATTTAAACACTTGGCCAACTCGTATAAAGTAGATACTGCTTGATCACTATCCTGCAGGGTGACCACAAGCCTTGGAAGAACAACAGGGATCATTCTTCTCACAAGTTCTCCAGTTTCAATACCAAGAGCACCGGCTGCAAACTCTTCAACCATTTTTGGTCTGCTTGCAAGCCTCAGAGATAGATAATCATACAGTTCATTTCGAATATGCAGAGCTTTCGAGATAAGCAGTTCAAATCCTCCTTTATGATGAAAGTAGCATGACTTTTTGATTAATTTGGATGCAGTTAACCTCACTGTCACATAAGGACTATCAAGCTGACCAATTAATAAAATAAGAGAGAACAAATACAATTGACTCTGAATGCTAACAGCTCGCATGATGGCTGCTGTGGCTTCGAGAACTGTTTCAGAAACAAGGGGATCTTCAGCTGTCATAAGAGCATGTTTTATTTTATCCATGAACCTCTGTTCCTTGGATATTTTTGCAGCATCCTCATTTGGGAATAAACAATTCAAAACCTGCTCTTCAAGAAACACACTAATCTGGGCACAGAATGCCTGTCTCACAAGCTTTTTCTTGTGAAGTAGTAGTAAATCTATGCAACTTACCCAGTCAGATCTAGTTTTAAGAAGAATATCTTCAGGTCCATGCAGAAGGATCCGCCCAATCATTCCTACACAGGCAACTTGAACTTCTTCTGATGATTCATCATAAAGGAGCTTGAAAAAGAGGGACTGCAAAAGGATGTAATCACAACTTAAAAGAAATTCTGCATTCTGTGTCTTAGGTAGATGCAGGATTGTTGGATTTGATGCACAATTTAATGGAACTATCCGGTCACACTTTGAACACCAAAATCCCCGCAACATATGATCCACTGATACTTTATGATTCTCCTTATCCTTCTTCAAGTACAGTTTGCATTCATTTCCATTGAGTGTGGGTCCACCATTACAAGCTCCATAAATGCATGCCAAATAACCCATACACAGGGGAATTACTTTTTTAACTTGCTCCTTTTTCTCTTTTTCCAGAATTCTAGAAACAAACAAAGATGCAGTTGTTAAGTATTATCCACAACGCTTGTTCTTAATAAAGTGTGCACTTGTTAGCCAAATTATCCTTGAATCAAGTTATTGATTTTAGTCAAAATCATATGAAATCAAACTGAAGTGTTATTGAAACAACCTAAGTCCTACCTGATACGTGATTACTCAGATTCTACCGTATCAGAAAATTAAAACCCCTCCAGGTTATCAAATTTTAAAGAGGATTGGGTAGCAATTACAGTCCAGGAGATGTACTATTGAGAATATTACTTCTCATCTGCAGCATTTCACAGAGGACTTAAAGAAACTAAGACAAAGGGAATGGAAACCCAAAAAAGGGGGAAAAATTACAATATTAATAATAATACACAATTTAAAAAAGAAAACACACACACAATTTGGAAGAAGTAATGCACACAAGGAATATTAATGCTTTTCAAGGGGAACATGAGGACTTGTGGTTAAGAAAATGCAGCCCCCACAACTACAGCGAGGGCATGAAAAGATGGAACTACGAGAGAAAAAGAATTCAGCCACTAAAGAAATATCCATGCGAGAAAAAAACACCCCATTCACATTAGTGCAGTTACAATTGAAATGTAGGAGTTGATTCACCTTGCTATTAGGATCACTATGTGCAATTATAATACTATATCCAGATATATCTATTACTGCATTTCACTTACTCCAGCCTGCTGAACATGTGGGTCAGGAAACTGAAACCAGAGCACAGTACAATCACTGGCAGAGAAATGATGGATTCTATTCTAACTTCTTCAGCTTCATCATGAAGACCCAAGTCCAGTACATCAAGATGCATACGATTTTTCAACCTGACTCTGGACAGCAGTCGAACTGAGAGACATTTTGCCTTGCAGGGAGGTCTGGGTTCAATAATTAAGAGAGTACTATTCCATGGAAGCTTAAGCAGTGGTTGCAAAATATCAGCATTATCACCCGCACATGTGAAGTTAATATGGTTATCTGGAGGAAAAAATCCTAAAACGAATAAGATATAGGTGATGTGTTTGTAACATAAGATGAAGTAAGTACAATATAATTTCTAGTAAAAAGAGGGGAAAGAAAGAAGAGATTCAAAACTTCAACAAGTTCTGTTGGTAAGAAAGGTATCATCAAATAACGATCAGGTTACAATGTGTCATAACTATTTTCTAACTCAAACTAACAGGGAAGTAAATAATGCTTACAATTGTACCTTCTCAGGCCACACTATAATTATTAGAACCAGCTGTCAATGGGAAGCAAATGAGTTGATCATGAATAAGAGTGATACCCAATTTGCGTAATCAATCTACAGAAACCTTATGTGCTTTTCAAATTTAGAGGGTGTAAGATTTTGATTTTGTGATAACTGATTTTGGGAAAAGTGATATGTTTCGAGAATGTGTGGTTAAAAAGTACTCCCTCCGTCCCATGAAAACAGCCTCCTACCCATTTTCACATAGATTACGACAGTTCAATTAATAATCTTGGAAATGTGGAATTTAAAATGTTTTCCAAATATACCGCTTTATTTAATTATTGTTCCACTGTAATAGTTTTTATTTGTTGATAACAATGCACATTAAATGAGGGCATATAAGAAAATGAAGAGATTAACTAATGAAAATGACCATAATTCGGGATGGATATAAAAGGAATAGTGGACTATTTTCACGGGACAGAGGGAGTAATATAGACAAATGTGAAAAATGGTTTTTTAATGAATATGTTGTTGGGAATGAAAGTTAGAAAAAATTGATTCTCCAAGGATCAATTTCTTACAGGGCATAACATGAATATATGCCATTTTTACCCCCCCCCCCCCCCCCGCCAACTAATCAAAAAATTTGCTGCTACCTTGCAAGAGCAATAAGCTGTCAACTGCTTCTAAAAATATGGGCAAATCAAAGGGCAAAAGAAGTCCTTGCCTTGCCTGCAAAAGCCACCAAAGTCAAAAAGGAACTCAGTGTAGATTTTAAAGAAAGAGCCACAAGAAAGAAAAAGAACATCAACCTGCTCAGACATCCAAGACATCCAGTCACACATCTGTTGAAATATGCGACGAGATACATTCAACTGATGATATTCAGAAAAAACAATACAGAGTGTGCTAATAGCTCTCAGGGCGACTTCTGTTGTTAGTGAATTAAGGTCCTCTCCAGGAGGTTTTAGGACTTCAACAAACTGGTCCAAGGAGGAACACATATAACTCGCGTGTTCACTTTCTCCTGGTTGAGTAAAACTACAAGCCAACTTGCTCAGTTCTTCAAAGTTATTACAGCAAATTTTATACTTGTCATCAATCTTCTGTCTCTTGGGATTCGACGTTTCTGGATCTTTAACCAGCCTTTTCCGTCCAATTCTTGAACTATCGTCTACCCTGTCTCTACCAATTAATAAACCACTGCCATTTTCATCAGATATGCCACCTCCAACAAGATCAGGACCGAGCCTAGATACAGCAACCTGGAAGCAGTCTACCAATGGCAAAATTGACTGGGATGAGCAAAGAACAGGAACAAGACATTCTGGCTTCCAGATATATGGAGGGCAACTGTTCGCTATCCGCATATAGGCACTGCACAGGCCAACCTGAAATTGTGCACCCAAAAAAAAAATAAATAAATAATAATATTGACGATGATGAATAAATAGAAAATGTCAAATATAATAGAATAGTAACCCCAGTTGGATCAACTTATGCACATAAAAGCTCATACATAACATGCCCATACAAACCTAATGCAATGGATCAGAACTACACACATATAGACACTTGTAAACCATCATATTGATAAATATAGGCCACGTAAAATATGCAAGCATATTATGGAAAGAGTAATAGTGTGATCAGTACAATCAGCTAACCTTAAGCTCCAGGCTCTTCGTTTTGAGCAGTGAGTTAGGAAAGATGCTTATGAATTCTGTAGCTGTAGACTGCATGACGTCACTAGGACAAATAGAATGCAAGGCATGAAAGCACCCAGCTAAAGAAGAATCATAAGCCACACTTCTGAACACAAAAAGGTGATACGGTAAGAAAGAAATAACCACAAGGGGACAGTTTCAACAGCCAAAGTCTCTGGATAAAGAGAATAACCATTAAAAAAGGAACAATCAGATAAGTATAAAACAATTGTTAATTAATAACCATACAAGGGAAATTTACTAAATACACCCTCTATTTATCCAAGAATTTGAATAACAGCGTGGTCACTGGGGAGCAGAAGCAGATTGTGGGACTACCTGAATATTGAAACTCCCTCCACTGCCTCACTTAGAACGATAATCATTGACCGAATTACATTTTCAATAGGAACAATTTCATTATTTTTACTTGCTCCAACGAGGCGTATGAAGTCATAGCATGCCTTCATGAAATTAGAGAAGTTAGATAGGCAAAAATAAGTAGAGATGAAAGCATACGGTACCTGAAGTATTGAATAAAAAATAACAAATGCCATAGAAAACCAACCATATGAAGATCATCATCTCCATAGGACAACAGGGAGCAGACAGCCCAGACAGATGAAGCATCCAGCAGTCCTTCAACATACAAAGTCCCTTCAGTTAGGCACTTGCAGAGAAGCTTGATAGCTGAAGTAGCAAAAGGCAGCCACCTTTCCCTGCCAGAGAGATTAATAACTATTCCATAGCCATTGGGAGGTTTGCTACATGCTGGAAGATCACTTAGAGGAGCAATGTCATTGCAGATTTCGGCATAAGTATCACAGAAGCACTTGACTGAAACTCTTTCTGATTCTATGGAGCTGGACTTGTCATTAATTGATGCCACATGCACAAGATCTGTGACGAAAAAGATAAAGCAGCTCAGTTTAATGCTTGAAACTAGCTAGTGGAGATAGTTCCTTTTCGTTTCTATTAATAAGAATCAAAAATGAGTAAAATATGCAGGATAACAAAGTATAATATTACGTGAAAATAAAGAACCCAAAATGGTTAGTTCCCTATGTACTTGAGATCATAGGAGGAATAGGAAAAGCATCACTGCAAAAATATGCTTGCCAATTCTGCAAGAAATAGTAATTATAATTTCCTGCATACCTTCAGTTAGCAACAAAATATCCATAAAGAAAAGGCGGTATGCATCTCGATCTCCTGTACGCAGCAATGAGAAAAGGGGTCCAACTGTCTCAAAAATCACTCCATGTCGGGAGCTGATGATATAAATTGTTTCATACAACAAGTAACAGAAACCATAATTAGCAGATAATTTTAGAAGCTCGATCTATCAATAGATAAATGCAGGGAAAAAGTCAAGAAGCCTTTCCCCTCAATCTACTTTTTTGTGAAAAATCATTTTAACAATGAACCATGGTTGAGAACAGTAGTCCATTTCTAAGATTAACTTATACAACGATTGAATGACTGACCGGAAAGTGGGTAGATCGGCAAGAAAGGGCAAAATGCGACCGATAACAGGAAGTACTGCACTAGCCTTTCCGTGATAGAAAACACCCGGAAAATTTTTGGCAGTGTGTGCCAATAATTTCAGTACTGCAGTAACCTCTCTCTCTTTGGCTACAACAAATTCATTCAGAGGTAAAAAAGTAACAACATACGAATCCGAAAATCAGCGTATTGTGCTTGACGTACGCAGAACAGAAAAAGGCGAAATGGGTACCAGAGGAAGAAGGGACGACGTAGGCGTGGAGGAGATTGGGGAGGACGGCACGGAATCGGGACTCTAAAGCGTCGTCGTTCTGCTTGTTGGGAGGGGTAGAAGATGAGGCCGCTATGCGTTCCCGGAGTTCGTGGACCAAACTCGAAAGATTCGCCATTCATTCCAGACAGTGATTTTGAACGCTCACTTCACTTCTATGCTCTCTTCACTTTCAACGCTGTTTCCCTCCTCTTTCGAATTGTACGTAGTGCAGTCGGTACTGTGTTAGAATAGAAAATGAGGACATGCCGATTTTCCCAAGTTTCGAGCTGTGATATTTGAACAAAGACAAAACAAAGTGTTTGTAACTGAATGCATTATAATATGCGACGTGGCATTATTTTATTAGTTATTTTTATAAAAAATAAATAATTGTTGTTTAATTTTTACTTTTTGACTTTTTGAATCACATTATTTTATTAATTGTTTTTGTAAAAAATAAACAATTGCGACTTGATTTTTACTTTTTAACTTTTTGAAAAAAGTGAAACCAATAAGATGATGTCGTGTGGCAGATTATAATCCATATTATAAATCCACCACAGCTGCCAAAGTGATTATAATCCACTGCAGTTGTCAAACACTTTGGCAACTGTGGTGGATTTATAATCTGGATTATAATCTGACACACGACATCATTTCATTTGTTTTACTTTTTAAAAAGAATAATGCTATTTAGCACTACTGGTGCTTGGCACCATATCAAGGTGTCATTAAATGATAAGTCAAATCAAATGTGTCCTTTATACATGCATTTAATTTCACTTATCATTCAATGTCACATTAGTTGCCTCGTATACTGGTGTTGAGTACCACTGGTGTTACATAGCACTATTCTTTTTAAAAAGTCAAAAAGCAAAAGTCAAGCCGCAATTTTATTACTTTTTACAAAAAACAACCAATAAAATGATGTCATGTAATAGATTATAGTCCAACAAATAATCCAAATTCTAACCAAGCATTTTGTGAAATAAAAATTTAAAGGATAATTTACACTTAATGTTCCTAACTTTTTAAGTATTTATAGATCACATCCCTTACCTTTAATTTTCTTTCAATGGTTCTCCAACTTTGGGAGAAATCCCCAATTTAATTCCTAGTGATGGAAACCGTCAAATACGTCCGTTATATCAGGGGCATTTTCGGTAAAATGTAAAAAATGAATATTACAATTTAAAAAATAAAAAAATAAAAAATAAAAATAAAAAAAGAAAAAAAGGGGGGTCTGCCCCCTACTCTCATTTCCAGCAGTCTTGCACTTTTGCTACCATGGTAGCTACAAGGTTGCCATAAATGGCAGCAGGAGGGAGGTCTCCCCCCTGTGCTTGTTGCCATTTCCAACAGCAAGCACAGGGGGATACTCCCCCTCCCGAGGAAGCAAAAGCCCTATCGCCATTTCTAACAACTTTTATATTTTATCGAAAATGCCTCCAACTTAACGGATGAATTTGACAGTTTCCATCATTAGACACTAAATTAGAGATTTCTTGAAAGGTTGGGAACACGATCTATAAATACTTGAAAGGTTGGGGACATTGGGTGTAAATTACCCAAATTTAAATGAAACTAATTTTGTATAATATTATTTTTCAACTTATCACATCACCATGACATCAATGAAAATTACATAAGCCACTTTTCTTTTTTGGGTCATATACTCTGTTGACAACTTGACTTAGCTGGAATGGTTTCCTTGTCAACTAGACTCTCATTATTTCTCTTTTTCCCACTCCCTCCTAATGAGGACACTTAGGGTATTTTAATGGATTACAATCATTGACACATTATAATCAAATGATTACATTGGAAGACACGAACGGACACATTCCACCACCTGTCCTATTAGCAGCTTCCAAGTGGCAACGTTGGAATTTCTAAGGAAGAATTGATAGTCACCATTTGTCTCAATGCCCACGGAGGTCAAATCAGTTTCTATGTCCAAAAACCCAGGTCCGTAAATTCATCATAAACGAGCTGGAGTCAAGGCTAACGAGGTCTGAACTTTGTCGACCACACTACAAAAAAAAAAGAGATTTTACTATATATTTCCTAACGACGGTTATAAAACCATTGTTAAAAGTCCTTTTACAATGGCACGTAACCGCGGTAAAAATATTTGTAATATATAGACCAAATTAAAAATTAAGTGTGGTACATAAGAATATTAACAATGGTTTTTGTTACTACTTCACCGCGGTTGTTCAATACCATTGTAAATAATATATTTTTGCCTGCGGTATTTCATTTAGTGTCATTAAAAAATAATGAAAAATGAAAAATTTTCCCAGGAAAGAATTTTTTATTCCCTACCCAAATAAAAAAGTAGCCTGACATTTTCCCCCCAAATCTTTTGTAAACCCATTTCACTAACTAAACTCCACCCAAATCTAAACCCATTCACTGATGACGTCTTCATTGGAATTACTGGTGCCTCAACTGGTCGGTATCCCTATCATATTCATCTCGACTGTTTTTCTTTTTGGTGATTCCAGCGACCTCAAGCTATGTTTGTCCATTCTTTAGGTAAACATTTTTGCAAATTTGGTTCCTTCAACCATAAATTCTGTTCGATTTCTAGGGCTCCACCGTTCAGCCATCCTTCCAATAGTATTGTGCTTTAAGATTGAGAATCCTTGGTAAAAAAATCCTATTCATCTAAATCTGGTATCGTATTTTGTTTAAGAGTTTGACCTCATAATTTTTTTTTGATTGGCCTTTTCAATCTCAATCTCAAGGAATGTAGCTGTAGACGTTAGCCCAAGATTGGCTGTACCTTGTGTCGTCTCTCCAAAGCTATTTCCAACTCCAATTCCTCCTAAACTTGCTCAGTTGTTTGATAGTCACACTGTGTTTTCTCTTTCCTTGTCTCTCTCATGTTTGATTTTTACTAATTTGTCTTTTCTTGAATTCCTTCATGTTTTCGAAGGAATAACTTATGGACATAATTTCTTGAATGTGATTTGGGTGTATAAGATGGTGGATCACATGTGAGCCATGAAAGTTACTTGCATTGTCTCTGCATACAATGCTGAGATTTCTAAGTCAAGACTAAAATTCCCCCGCTTCATCTGCGATATCTTGATCATGTAACTTTTTATGGATTTATTACAATTTCCTCTTTATGTTTGTATAGAATATGATATAGGTTTCGAACTCAAGGTCCAGCAATATGATATAGAATTTGATATTGGTATCAAATTGGTTTTACAACTCTTGTTCTAAGGAAGCCCAGCTCATATATGTGATGAACATGAACCCAATTTAAAACCAGGAACCGGCCATGATCTCCCTGCATCAATTCTTCCCCGCTTGGAAAAGAGTCGACCATGAATCCAAGAAGAAAAAATTCCAGGTCATATATAACATGCGGATTACGTAAGTAGAAAGAACATCTGCCTTGACAATGGGTAAGATGGGAAGTGAAAATGGATGATCTTTTGTTTCACTAGTAAGCACTGCCATCAAAAGAAAGAATCTGACCAGAAGTATAACTGTGCAAATGAAAGCCACTGATCTTTGCCTTCTGTTGACGTCAAATTTGGCCATCGATTTAATAAACAAGATTTGTATTTGCGAGAAATTCGTATTTGAATCGGTATAAGCAGTAAATGAATAAAGGCAATGAATGTTTGTAATAAATAGAAGATAATAAATGTACCAAAGACAAGAAGAATGAGATTTGGGTGTCAAACCCCTTCTCAATTTCATTTGCCTCTATTTATAGTATACATTTACCATTTGCATGGGAGCAATGATTGCATTCATTTATGTCGGGCCCACAAGAATGACCTAAATGTTAAATCGGCTGAGATTAACCTTTCACTTTTTGACTAATGGTTGCTTAAGCCGTGCATGGGACATGTAACCACCGCTTCACATTTAATGCTGGAGTCCTATCAGCCGTAAGTGATAAGGTTTCCTACATGGATTCCCAAGCTGCTACTTATTTGGCATGCTCGCTAGGTCGCGACGTTAGGTGGGGCACTATGAGCTCGTTGCTGTAGCGCCCAGACGTCTTGAACCGCGGGAACACTTGGAGTAGAGATTCGTTCCCCAGGTTGCTAAAATAGGTCTCTAAATCTTTTAGTCGTTAGGTCGCTAGGTCGTCGGGTTAGGCGAGGCACTCGGGGCCTTATTCTAAGACCCTATGACAGTTGACCTTTGACCTTCACAGACCTTTACGACCCGATGGCTACAAAATGCCCCCTCAAGGTCACTGTTCCTCGACCTTAGGGTTGTGGCCGTGAAGGCTTGTTGGTAATTTTCTTCGAACTTTTTGCCGCCTAAAATCAGAATCTTTGAATTTCAAAATGGTTGGAATGGCATATTTTGCCGCGTGTTAACCATCTGGTGGAATGACGTGTTCTAGAGACTTAAAGGCAGTGATCATTAATCTGACCGATGCCCCATTTGTTTCCTAATGTTGCACGCGGCCGCCATCCTTATAGCTTCTTCCAGCCTCTATTTATATGCTTTTCTCCTCATCTCCTTTCCCTTTTGCTTCTGTTTATTCTACAATCAATTTTAAAGAGATTTCAGCTGCCAGTTTCTCCAGGCTTCCTTTCTCATATCCAAACCTTTACCAGTGTTTCCCAAGACTTCGCGATAACTTTAGTGTAAATGTAACTATCTTTGCTCTCTATTTTTAGGGGAATTTTCTCTATAGAACCTGTCAGAACCCTTGATTATCTTCTAGAATCTATGGGGACATTGTGAAATAGAGGGTAGAGAGAGTTTTCTTTTGGAGAGTGGCATAGAGAAAGAAGTTGTGGTGGATATAGAGTGGTCCACGGATGAGGAGACGGCTGGGCGGTGCCAGAACCAGTGTCGGAGGTCCAGTTCGAATGGATTGATGACGGGAGTGAGGAAGAAGATGATGAGGATGAGGTGAGTTCTAGTGGGAGGCCTATGGTGGCGGTGATTCGTGATAAAGACCGGTCGTGGGTGTGTAAGCATATTCCTTCGAAGGTGAAGGAGAATGATCTGAATGTGTTACGACAAAACTATTGTGTTTCTGATCGCGTAGCACTCTGGGTCCCCTATAAGAGGAGTAGGCTCACTGTCCCCCAAGGGGGTGCATAGCAACGAGCACGAGGATTTTTGAGGTTGTTTTTTGTGTTCCAATTCCACGTCCTGTCACTGGGCTACTAAGGTCTTGGGGAATTGCCCCTTCTCAAATTACTCCTACGAGTTGAAGGACCATAATTGGGGTCCTTTCTCTCTGGCAGCGCAAAGGCTGGAGATACCCAAGCCTGAAGGA
>CAVNYN010202511.1:0-10276 GCA_963692815.1 Nyctanthes arbor-tristis
AAAAAAAAAATATCAATGTCAATAAAAAATTTTCGCACTCACATAAGTGCTCTTATGGGGCATATTTCTCCCATGTATACATGTCATGTGACTGCATGTATCCACATGATGTGTATACATACAATTACATAAGACATAGATACAATTGCATAAGATATATAAAAGAATCCATATAAGTATTAGAATATTATTATTAAAATTAATAAGTTTGTTTGTTTATTTTTATTGCTTTTTATGTTAATTAAAGTTGAATGGTATTATAGTCCATTTTAGTCCAATAGGATAGATAGTGTCAAAAAGTTTAGAATTAAGGGAAAAAAAAATACCAATTTGTAAAGGTTAGCGGCAAAAAACATAGAAATATAAAAGGTTAGGAGTAGACAGAGCTAATTAACCAATATAAAAGAAAAAAACTTATTTGTATTTAAGAAACTTATAGAAAAGACTCAATCATTCTTCATTCTGCATAGACGATTTTTTTTATTGACTTTAATTACCTAATCATTAGTTATGAAACTTGCCCAAAAATATTGATAAGTAACTCGCCGTTACTATTCTCAAAATTATATAATTTCTTTAAGTTTGTAATCTTATCATCAGGTAATTCAAACATCGTATTTGAACAGACTTCCACAGCGTAATAAAATTACGATAATGCTTGAACAACCATATTTGCTTGTATATGATATCATTTGACTTAAACGTCAAATTTGGAGAAAAACGATGATAAAAAATTCTAACTTCGACATATAAAAATCTAAATAATAAATCACGATTAAACTTACATAAGAAAATGAACACAGTAACAAAGTATATATTAATTAGTTGTAAGAAAATGGACATAGTAACAAAGTATTAATTAGTCGTAAACCTGTTATGGCAACTAAATATAAATATTTTATATAATGAAATTTAAATTATCTGAAGTGATTCCACACTTGTTTGTTTAGATTGTTCATAAAAGAAGGTGTAATTTAATTATTGCAACATCGTAGGCATCCATTTACATGAACCACTCCACATCCCAACATATGTAATCTTATTTCTTTTTCCTGATCAATGTTAATGTACACGTAATAATGCTTTTAAAGATTTCTACATGAATGAATTTATTTCGTGGGACGATATATATTTTAGTCAATTTTATTGAATTCAAGGACCCATCGAGAGCAAAATAATCTTATAGATACAAAAAGTAACAAAAATTTCTTGTCATTATATAAATTAATAGGAAAAAAGAGTTTTATAATTTGAAATAGACAGTCTTGTGGATTTCCAACGAAAACAAAATTTATATTAATATCATAGGTGTGAACATTGAAAGAAAAAAAAGTGAAAAAAAAGTATGAAGTCAAAATTAGATATAGAGCACATGCAGACACGTCAAATGGCCAAAAAAAAAAGTAAAATTAAAACCACAAAAGGAAAAATTCAGTTGGAAAAAAAAGAAAAAGAAAAGTAAGTTGAACATGAATGTTAATGGTGTTAACATGTGTGGAGTGATTTAAGCCACGAAAAAAAATCAAAATTTGACTCCCAAAATAACAGGATTCAATTCCATAATTTTCATAGACAGATTCCAATTATGCGTGAATTCTTTTGGAAAGTTAGATAGCAATTAATATCAATATGTTGGCCTAAAAAATTGATAGAGGATAAGGAAAAAAAAAGTGAGAGATAAATAAGAACCACTGCGAGATCTAAGGCCCAAAAAAATAAAAATAAAAAAGATTGTAAAAATATATATTAATATAAGTGATATCATCAGTGACATCACTAGTTTTCTTAATATGCCCAACAATAGGTGGGAAAAAGAAACCAGCGACCCTATTCTTATATTATATATATATATATATATAGATTATTTAATGTAAAAAAAAAAAAAAAGGATCACTACAGTTGGTAACACTACAGGTAAGCCGTGAGCGGTATCCTAGTAAATAAAATAGTCAACTTCTAAGTCGTTAAATTTATAATTAAATTTAAATAAATATAAAAAATACCTAGTAGTTCCGGCGGCGACAACACGCCCCTCTTCTGTTCGTCCACCAACTCTATATACTCCACTGGCCACTGTCAACTTCCTCCGCGGCGACCGTCTTCGATCCAATCTCCGGTGAAATCTGTTATCTTCCAGTTCAGTAAGATTATGGATAAATGACGTTATCTGCTTCACCTAAAAGTAAACGTGGAGAAACGATGACTGCTTAAATTGAAGGAAATCTTGGAAGTTAAAATCTGGTTGTGATTCTCTTAAAATGGCTACGATTGGTGTTCAAGGTAGGCGTATTCACCTTCTACTGGTGCTTCATAGTTTATACCTTAAAGCTAGAATTAGAAATTCGTCTTATTTGATTTGTTTATTGTTTTTAATATAGGCGGGAGGGATCTTGAGATGGGAATCGTAACAGAGACCTCGTTGCCGTCTCCATCACCGTCGCCATCTCCATCTCCGAGGGTGCCGGCGCTGGTAGTATCGAATTCCGGGAAGTCATTATCCGGATCGAACTCTGGCAAGTCTTTGGTGGTTTCGAATTCAGGAAAGGCCTTGATCTTGTCAAATTCGTGAAAAAAGATGGACCAATCGGGGAAGAAGAAGTATGTGAAGCAGGTAACAGGGCGGCACAATGACACGGAGCTTCATCTGGCGGCACAGAAGGGCGATGTGGCGGCGGTGAGGCAGATATTGGGTGAGATCGACGAGCAGATGCTGAGGACAAGCAGTGGGACTGAATTTGATGCTGAGTTGGCTGAGATCAGGGCGGCCGTGGTGAATGAGGTTAATGAATTGGGCGAGACACCTCTTTTCACTGCGGCAGAAAGAGGGCATATTGATGTGGTGAAGGAATTGTTACCTTACACCACCAAGGAAGGGATTACCTTCAAGAATAAGTCACGATTTGACCCCTTACACATTGCTGCAAGTCAAGGCCATCATGGTATTAGATTATTTTCCAGTTTGTGTTTCAAAGATTGTTTCTAGTTATTGATTTATATTGCTTATCCATATGCTATTTTGAAGTTAAACATTCAGCTAGGATGTAGGTAGGTGTTAGCACATTTGATCGGACTCAAATGGCAAGTACATTGACGTACTTGCACTGATTGCACTATGAATCAAATTTATAACAATTGCAGTGTCGGTTTAGCAGCAAGATTAGAGCATCTCCAAAAGACTCTTTATATTTAAAGACCGTTTTTCAAAAAATAAAGAGTATTTTTAAATTTAAAGAGTAGAATATTATACTCCTCTAACACACTCTTTATATTTATATGCAAATACCTATTGTTGGAAGTGTGAATACATTAAATGAGTATTGTTGAAAGTGTGAATGCATTAAATGTAGTAATATAAAGTAGAATAGAGAGTGAGTTTAGAGGAGTGTGATTTTGTTCACCCCATTTAACGGAGGGTATCTATACCTCCTGTTAAATGGGGGGTTAATTCCAATACACTCCCCATCACTCCCCATAAATGAAGGAAGAGAGAGAGTGTTTGTTTGTATTGGAACTAACCCCCATTTAATAGGAGGTATAGATCTCCCCCGTTAAATGGGGTGAACCAAATCACACTCGGTTTAGAGAGCCAAACCCACTATCTGAAATTCAAAGTTAAATTAAAGAGTTTGTTAGAGCTAATTTTTAAGAAATGGCTTTTCAAAATAAGTATCTTCCAAATGAAGAGTCTCTTAACTTTCATATCGTTCAAACCTGCAAGTTTATCTTGATACTTTTAGAAGTTCTGTTTTATCTCTTTGCAGTGCACTTCATTGGTTTTGTTGTTATTGAGCTTAAACCTTTAGCTTTCTGAAAAGTCATACTTTGAGAGGTAAATATTTTTGAGATAATGTATGGTAGAGAAGTATGGACCATGAAGAGATTATAAAGAAATGTGAATGATAAATATATATATATATATATATTTACTGAGAATATGAGGTTGATATTGAAATTTGACATTCTGGGTAGCTTTTCAGTGAAAAGAAAAAAAGACAAAAAGAAAAACTAGAAAGAACAACCCAGTTTTCTTCAAGAAACTGCTGCAATTGGTTTGAAGGCTTAAAAGAGCTGGACTTCTATGACCTTTCTAGAACAGTTTGGTAACCATCTTGTTTGCAGATATTGTCCATATACTGCTAGAGCATAACCCTGGGCTTAGCAAAACAATGGGTCAATCAAATGGCACTCCTTTAACTACTGCAGCGACAAAAGGTCATCTGGCAGTTGTTAATGAATTGCTTTCAAAGGATCCTAGCTCACTAGAGATGCCAAAAACTAATGGAAAGAACGCATTACATCTGGCTGCCCGTCAAGGGCATGTTGAAATTGTTAAAGCCTTGCTTGAAAACAACCCACAACTTGCGCGACGAACTGATAAGAAAGGGCAGACCGCACTCCAGATGGCTGTAAAAGGTGTTAGTTGTGAAGTTGTAAAGTTGCTTCTGCAGGCTGATGCAGCGATTGTGATGCTTCCTGACAAATTTGGCAACACTGCATTACATGTTGCCACCAGGAAAAAGCGTGCTGAGGTACTCGTTGCTACTTCTGGTCCGCCAGATCTTTGAAGTTCAATTGATCTTTGCCTTAAGTGGTTCCTGATGGTACCGTGGTAAAATATAAAAGTTTTAGTTTGAAATTGAGCTAGCAACAGGTTCAGGTTTAGTTTGCTACTCTTCAATAAGATATTGGAGAATTGAAATTTAAAATTCACGTCAACCATTTTTTTTAATGTATTTCACGTTTCGGGAAGTAGAGATCAAGCGTAAGAACCAATGGATAAATTCATTTTTACATAAAATTAGTTAAAGATGTTCATACTACAAATATACATTAATAGAACTGCTCTTGTTTTTATCCAAAGCTTTCTAATCCAGCACAGAAACCAATGGATAAATTCATTTTCACATAAAATTAGTTAAAGGTATTCATATTACAAATATGAATAGAACTGCTCTTGTTTTTATCAGAATCTCTCTAACTCCCCATTTTTCATGTCGGGCAGTTCTATTGTTTTGAATTTCATAGTTGGCTGTGTTTTTGTCCAGATGTTGGTCTTTTCAGCATACAGCTTTAGTAACCTGTCTTCTTTAGAATAGTTCAACCCTGTAAAATAAAATCAAAGAAAGATAAGACAGTTCACAGTATTTGCATGACATTAAAATAGGCATGTTTCGCATTAAGAATATAAAATGTGTGGAAGATATTGCAGATTTATAAAGTAACTGAGGTAGCTAAAAAATATCTATGTTGTCGTATATGAATATTAATTTTAACATTAGTTGCCTTTATAATTGCTAAGCTGTTTTAAATATTAACTCTCTATGCTAATATGTAGTTTCTGAAAATGCATTGTTGGTAATTTATTTTAAAATAGGCACACCTATTAGTTTTTCATGCTTCTATTTCATGTGAAACCATGCAACTGAATAAATTGACAAGAAATATTGCACAAATGAAGATCTATGGCATATGAGATTGGATGAAGCAATGTCCCTGCTGTGCCTTTGGACTGGATATTCGTTAACTGGCAATAGGTTTCTATTTGTCATACGGTTTTCTGTGTGTGTTCTGCTTACTGATCTCACCTTAGCAAGGGAATATAATTGTGCTCTTATGGTTCTCATCTTCTCAATTATTGCAGATCGTACATGAACTATTACTGCTCCGTGACACGAATGTAAATGCATTGACAAGAGACCACAAAACAGCACTTGACATAGCTGAAGGTCTCCCTCTATCAGAAGAAAGTGCTGAAATTAAAGACTGCTTAACTCGTTATGGTGCACTCAGAGCCAATGAATTGAACCAGCCACGGGATGAGCTTCGCAAAACTGTTTCAGAAATCAAGAAAAACGTCCACTCTCAGCTTGAACAAGTTCGTAAAACCAATAAAAACATGAATGGCATAGCCAAGGAGCTTAGGAAACTCCACAGAGAAGGAATTAACAATGCCACTAATTCTGTCACTATTGTGGCGGTGCTCTTTGCAACGGTTGCTTTTGCTGCAATTTTCACAGTTCCTGGAGGTGATGAAGACAGCGGTGTGGCAGTGATGGTGGCTAGACCATCTTTCAAGGTTTTCTTCATTTCTAATGCTATTGCCCTCTTCACATCTTTGGCTGTTGTGGTAGTGCAAATTACTGTAGTTAGAGGTGAGATAAAATCCGAGAGGAGAGTTGTAGAAGTCATAAATAAGTTAATGTGGTTGGCTTCTGTTTGCACTACCGTGGCTTTTATTGCTTCGTCCTACATTGTCGTAGGGAGGCATCACAAGTGGGCTGCAATTCTTGTCACAGTCATAGGAGGAGCTATAATGGCCAGTGTTCTAGGTACCATGACTTATTACGTGGTGAAGTCCAGAAGAATACGGAAAGTGAGGAAGAAAGAAAAGTATTCGAGGAGTGGAACTAACTCATGGCATCACTCAGATTATTCCGAGTCTGAAGTGAACCCAATTTATGCTATCTGATGCAAGCCATGGCTTGAGGCAGACATCTCTTTCCCACAAGATGGTTAATAACCTTCTACAAGAATGCAGCGTGACATTTTTCGTATCTAATCACTGAGTATGAGATATGAAGTTTCAACATTGTTGTAAACCAATGAGATTTCGAGGAACTGACAGATTTTCGTGGAACAAGGTTGATCAGAATGTTATGTTGTATGATTGACAAAGGGCAGAGAAACATCTGGTACCTCAAAGTCTCTATGTTCAGGATATATTAATGTAATAATGTCAAAACTAAGCAAGACTATTTGTTAACTTTACTTGCGTCAATCGACGAAGTGTATGTATCTCTCCTTGTTCAGTTCAGTGGGTTCTCTTCTGTACATCTAAATGTTGACTACTGCTATTGCTAGTAATAAATTTAATTTCTGAATATGTAGGATCGAATGAGAAGTGATGAGCCACTTTGGACAGAATAACTGCAATGAAAATGATGGGTCTCAGTGTTACATGGAACAATTAAAATGTCCTGCTGCTCCACACATCCTCCTTTCTTGGTTGCTGTGAACTGTGGATCATTATTAATAATAACTGGAATATCTAAGAAATTTGACATGATTTCTCTTCTAATTCTATTTGAATTGTCATAGGTTCATAGGTTCGTTCTTAGAACAAGTATTGTCTCCCTCAAAAATCTAACGCGAGGGCTATTTACTGGCGTCAAGATGATAAGATGCCAAGTGGGCCATACCTCTTACTGTGGTCCAATGTGTACACAAAAGCGACGAAGCTGCTTTCACTACGTACCATGCTCGTCTCTTGGAGCTCGGTTAGGGCTCAGCGCACTACCCTGCGGAGTCAAAACAAGAAATGTCCTGCCAAGTGCCAATAAATAGATCCTTGGGTACTTTTTGCCAAAGAAGTTTATCCGGCTTATCTTTGCTTATAGTCAGTCGATCATAATCCCAATACTAACTTCTCCAATTGCCCAATCACGATTGTACAGAGTAGAGGTGTAAAGTGGATTGTATAAGTAAAAACAAACATGTAAGTCCATGCTCATTTGCAGCTTAGGTGGCTCTATTGGATACTTTTCTTCGGTTTTTAGCCTATGCACAGTAATGACACCCACAAATCGAGAAATGACTATTAAGCATCGAGTAGTTTCCTAGTTATTGTGAGGGATTGATATTCACTAACAATAGAAAAGTTTATACCTTTACTCTCTATGCTACATCTACTAGATGGATAAATGCGATTGAATTACTTTTTCTTTTTCATCTATTGCTTGTCTTCATTAAGTTTCCTTAGTTTAGTTTAGGCTCAATTCTAAATGCCATCTATAGTTTGAGTAATGTCAAGAAATCTGTTCCCGAGTGTTCGCTTTCAAGCACTTGCAAATGCATTGAACCAACTTGTGGGTTTATTCTTTTAATTTCAAAGTCTGGACCATGAAATGAATCAGTGAAAAAGAGGGTCGATCCAAAAGTGCCCAAACAACACTCACAAAGTATTGGGCACATCACATGGTCCTGCTATCAAAACCTTAGTTCCCAATATGTCTTGTTTACAAACACAACGACTTTCCTCTTATCTTTTGGGTCTTCTTTAATTTAGGACACTATTATGTTGTATGTGCCACAAGAAGATTGTCATATACACATGTATTCGCCTCGTCTCTTGATACCATTTTCTCTTAGTATATACTGTGGATGGCGTCATGATGTATAAGGATTCGAAAGCGGTAGGCTGCTGGTGCCTTGTATTTCTCCTAAATTTGGCAATACTGAAGTACCCCACTATTGGATTGATCCAATAAAGCCACTGGTTTTCTTGTATACTTTTTTTGTTTGCAAAGTACATGCACCAATCAGCTTGGATGCTGGAAGCTTAAGTTGTTACATATAATGATGGAAAACAAACGAGATGACTTGTGGGGTACTTACCAGAAGGGAAGACTGTATACCAATCACACAATCAAACTAGAGTAGAAATAATTGTGGATGAGCCATTTGATCCTAGATTTCAGCTAATATCTTTCTTGTTATTTTCTTAAAACAATATCATGAGCGTGTTTAAAGTTGAAGCGTATGCAGGCTAATGGCTTTTCTGCTGATATTTTTCAGGTCTCGCAATGCCAAGAATCAGGAAAACAAGCTAACATACATGGCCTCTTGAAACTATGTTGTGTCACTGTCAGCTATTTTTCTGCATATGAATTTTCATAAACGTGTTTTGTTGGGAATTAATGTAGATTCTTCGATTACGCCCGCAGGACCGTTGTTCAAGGAATTTAATTGAGACAAGAAAAATAAAAGACGAAGACGAATTTAACGGACTGTCAAAACTTTCCACTATATGATTAAAGTCGCTACAACCATACAGAAGTTTCACTCGCCAGAACCCATCCCCCAAGTATTACAAGAAAAATATAACAAGTTTTATCGCATCTACCAATTTCTACCATTTGCCAAAGCAGCAAACAACACAAGAAATCTCAAGACGCTATACTACTATTTTTCTTCACAAGACTCTACCCGACCCAAGTGACACCGAGAAAATCACCACGAGTTTTACCACACCTAATTTTCTACCCTTCAAACAAACCACAAAGAGTTACAAGAAAACTCTCAAGGTGCTAGACTCACCAATTTTTCCCTCAACTCGCTTCTCCACTTGTCTATAAAAGAAGAAGAAAACATCTCTATATATAGGCTTCGTTTCCTTGGAAGACAAGACAATCCTTCTATAATTTAGATTCCTTTTCCTCTTAGGATTCTTCTTCTTTCCCTTTCCATTTCCTTTTCAACTTTGAATTATTTTTTACAACAAGCCCAACAATCTCCACCTTGCTAAAATAAGTCAAAATCTTCATCTTCTCCAGTCTTGTATACAATACTTGAGAAATTATCATGCAAGTCTTTGACACACTTTGACAGTCTCATACCCCACCACATGAGTATATATAACCACTTAGAATTAACAACAATTTTAAGCATTTCATCGGCTCAATGTCGAAATAAACCTACTGAAATTTGTGGGGCAACTTTCTCGTTGGCTTTCCAGAGAGCTCATCAGCCATCGACATTACTACAAACACACACCTTGCATCACCGCCAACCAATGTCGTATGTAAATACAACCGCTAGAAGTAACACACATCTTTTACTATGGCGCCTAGCGACACATCATGATGATGTACCTACATATTTCATAGCACATCTCCACCGCCCTCACACCAAGAGAGTCGGATTGTCCAAATCTGAACAGTAGCCGAACCTGCTCTAGCTGGACAATGTTTTCTCACGTGATCAGCTAGTCTACAACACCAACAAGTTGCAACAACCACCAGTCCCCAGACGATCTCATTGAGAATTTTTGTATCTGCACCAACTCGCAAAGAACTAAACAATTTTTCCAGGTGCAACAAATTTGAAGAACCCCTTGCCGGATCCACTTCTCTAAATTGACGCCATAGTTTCTTCACAGCAAATATTCCATAAATATTTACAAGAACATTCTTGACCAGATGAAGACACATCATGTTTCTAGTTTTCAAATCTAAATCTTCCCAATAACCATCGTTCATACTGGCTCCAGTAATTTTGTTAGAATAAGGAGAAGGTTTTCCTTTGAAAGCTTTAAATTGTCCAATCAAAATCACGAAATTTCAGACTTGTTCTAGCCACAAGTCAAACTTGATTTTCACCACTTCGTATGCCATTGTTCCTATGCTCCATCTCGAACAAAACCTGACACTCTGATACCACTGTTGGGAATTAGTATAGATTCCTCGATTACGCCAGCAGGACCGTTGCAACGGTCCTG